>JAOTAV010015083.1:0-25263 GCA_026546445.1 Cyclargus thomasi
GACGGCCTCACAGAAAACTGTTGTGAAACGGCGTTGTGCTGTGTTTCGTCCAGTAAGTAAGTTTACCTGTGGCCCAATTTCCCTAATCTCTATTCCCATTCCCAAGCGCGTGCGCTCCATACTGGCTGAAAATCAGTTCGTTGCTTGCCATATGACCTTGGACTTTTTGTTTGTATATAAGTCCCCTTTTACGAATGAAAAATTTTATTATTAGTATAATTAAACCCGACGGACGTTGTTCTGCCGGTCTTTTACACTGTGGCTGAGTACCTCGCTGTACACTCAATGGAATAATTCTGTGCCGCCGCTGCCCATTTCTTATTCTTTCATAAAAAGGCCGGCAATGCACATGCTACTCTTCGAATGTTACGAGTGTCTATGGGCGACGGTAGTTGCTTTCCATCAGGTTAACCGTCTACTCCCTTGGCCCTTAAATAACATTAAAAAATGTGTCATGCCTAGTGGTTCTCTGTAGGAACAGGCATTATAATTTTGGTTAACTAAAAAGGGTGAAATTATTATTATTATTTTTAACAAAAAATTTAAACCGACTTCCAAAGGAAAAAACAAAAATAATAAAAAAGAAACTAAAAGGTATTAAATCATATTTTTTCTTTAATAGTGCCCGTTTCAGAATTCGGTGAGGCATCAGCCTATTTCTGTACACAATCTTCATAATTTTGAAGTCGGTACCAGTCAAAAAATTAAATTTAGACAAATCGTGACCTGGTACTGACTTTAAAATAATGAAGATTGTGTACTACAGGCTGATGCCTCACCGAATTCTGAAACAGGCACAATTAAAGAATAAATATTTAGTAGCGAAAGTAATTGTATCTAACTACGTGTGTTATATCTGGTTTACACGTATTGAGTAGATAAGTAGGTTACTAAATTGTGACTTAATTTTAAGTGACTGAACTTGCCACTTGCTACTAAATTTTGTGTTTACATGCAGTTAATAACATAAAATTAAGTTAAGATGTTTTTTTTCTACTTAATACGTGCAAACGAGACATAACTCTTTCCTGCCGAAACCGCTACATTTTGCTGTTTGGTATTGAGACACTCTTGAGATATGTGTACTATTTATTCCAGAAAAATACGACAAACGTGATAAACGAATTTTGGCGCAGCAGAGTTGTTTTTTTAGATGTTTGCTAGTCAATCACGTCGATATTTCTAAAGTTAAAATAAATTAGATTGTAGGTATTCTTTTTCGATGAAACCCTCCCGTGGTATAATACAATAATCTTGATCGAGAACGTCCTAATTTAACAGGCTAATCGTGATCATTTTCAACCGTGGCAAAAGGCAATAAATATTTCAATACCCACGGCTAAGCTCAGACAAAAGCGCTAAATTGATTTCTGTTAATGTATTAAAACCCGCAGACCGTGGCTGCAACACGAATAATACAATCATACCCACAAACATATCAATTGACTGTTGACTACGACTAATTAAATACTGAACCACTGCCGGCTACGTCATAATTGCCACGATTACTGTTTTAGTGTATTGATAAAGTTCATTTAATATTGTGGCAACTCTGTGGCTTCAGGTTGTTTAGAAAACGATTTTAACCCATGCTTACTATTACTTGCTGTACTGTAAGCTTGTCATTTCTTTTTCTGCCTTTTTTTATGTCGGTCTGTATGTCTGTCTATCCGTTACCTCTTCACGCCCCAATCGCAGAACGAATTCTGCAGTTTGATATGTACGAATATTAATTTGGTCCATTTTTCGTGTTCTCCTTTTTTACTAAACCCGTTATACATACATCGGTATTTTTTGTCTCCTTTATAAAGAGCGTTGGTCCTCCACTCTTTACTCTTCCGAAATTATGTTTATGTCAGCTAACTTTAAATAAAAACGATAGGCACATAATCATGATCAAAAAGAAAAACTCCCACTAAAGTCCGTTTCGAGTCCCATTGAAGCAAACGGGGCGGGAAAGTTAGCAATAAGAAACGGCTAATGTGCTCCCGCACTCGGCAACTTGTGCTTAGTTAGTGAACTATTCTTTTCACTTCCACAAAACGGCAACGAGCATTCAAAACTACTTCCGCACTCGCCTTTGTAGCGAAGTGTACCGTGAACCGGCCCGTGGAGAAGGAGGATTGTAGACAGGGTTTAACAAAAGTATGTGATAATACTGTGATAATAGTGTGTATGTGTCCCTTATCTATAATTATTATAAGGGTCACAATTGTTTCGCGATATGTATAATATTATATTAGGCACACAGAAATCTTAAAGTATTTTCATTTTTGTTATTACCTCAATGTGTGCTAACTAAGGAAATTAATTTTGAGAAAGGGACATGTGTTTTCGAGGGCAGGTTAATGTTTTCAGCACGTAAATTTTTAACCTGATAATGTTTTGGCAACTGGTTGACCATTTAAGTGTATAGATCTCTTTGAAGGCGATTTCTATATTTACTTACTCACGAGCATATTATTTCGTTACCTGCAAAATATATGGTTAGACTTTTTGTACGGACGACAACCATATTATTATTACAACCACTGTAATATTATTGTTTGCCTTACATTACAAGAAGTAATAGTAAAATCCTGCTATAGAAAACAAATGCAACGTAAGGCATATAATTTTACATCTAGGTCATATTTGAAATATGCACAAACAGAATACACCTGAATCTGCAGAGCACAGTTCACGAAGCCGTCCCAAACAATGTTGCGGATTTCAATATCAGAAATATATCAAAGAACATCTCGCAAACTTGGGAATAAAGTTGTTGAATTGGCAATTTCGAGGAGTTTCCCGGCGTAGTGATATCGTGTCAATATTCGTATTGTCAATCGTCCCCGGATCACGTATCCCGGGAAATGGAATAGGAGAATAGGTGTTCGTTTTTCACATTACCCTCCTTTGAGAAGTAATCTAGTAGTGGATTATGCAAATAACTAACATCTATATATACAGTACAAAAGTAAGTGATACCATTTTATGGTGTATATGTTTTTCTTGAATAGAGAACACTGTGAAAAGTAGCAACGCTAAAAGCGAGAAAGAAAATACTTTGTATGGTCAAGCGTCCCAACGACGTGCCTATATAAATATTTTTGTTACTTCCGTAGAGCTGTGAAAACAGCAGCGCTATAAGTATTTTTTAAAGGAACGCATACAAACCCTACAAATTACTATTTACTTTTGTTACACCCCGTATAATCGCTTAAACTACCCCAAGGGATAAAATACTGGATGAAATGTTGTACTAAAAAACTTCAAAAAGGGAGCGAAGCCGTAAGCATAAGCGAGTCCTCAATAATTTCGTATATCAAGAAACATGAAAGGATCTCAAAAGGTTACAAATATTCTATATGACAAAAAAACGAACAGGGAGACTCGCTGAGACATATTCTCATGTAATTTAAATTTGTTACAAAACTTATAACTCGAGATCTGCTGGACCAATTTTCATTGTTTTGATTCGTTGGATTTGTCTCCGCGCCGAATAGTAGAATACATCTGAAAAATAATAAAAAATTGACGAATATTTGAAAAATGCGTTATTTCCCCTAAAAGATATTTAGTTTCGGAGCTGTCAATTTTTTTTAGCTAGTAATTTTAATCACGGAATCCACTATTCTCTATGCCTTAAAGAAAACTAACACTAAGTAAGGATGCGGTCCGGACAAAATACCTCCTATTTTTATTAAGAATTATGCACATGCTTTAGTCTATCCTCTTTAAGAAATATTTAACACATCTATTGTTTCTGGTGTCTTCCCAAGTGAATGGAAAAAAGCTCGAATAGTGCCGGTACTAAAAAAGGGAAACAAAATGGATATCAAAAACTACAAACCAATATCCATCCTATCTTGTTTCGCCAACATTTTTGAGTCAATCATCTGTCCTATTCTAGTCAATCATACCAAACATTTGCTCAGTGCTCAACAGCACGGGTTTCAAAGCAAAATATCCGTTGTCACTAATCTCGTTTCGTATTTAACTCCCATTTTTGAAGGAGTCGACAATGGAATGCAGATTGACTCAGTGTATATGGACTTTGCAAATGTATTCGATCTCGTAGATCATCAAATTCTCATTGAAAAAATTAATTCCAGTACGGAATTGACGGAAATATGATTAGGTGGTTTGAATCTTATCTACATGGTCGGGAGCAATCCATGGTAATAAAGGGACACGAGTCAATAAAATATGTTGCATTATCAGGAGTGCCACAAGGATCTCATCTCGGCCCGATGCTGTTTCTCCTATTTATAAATGACATACAGGTTATTAATAATTGTAGATACTCCCTCTTTGCAGACGACATGAAAGTATCTGTCTGTTAATAAAGACATTATCAGACTCGCTAAGATTACAATCAGACCTAAATAGAAAATACATATGGTGCCTCAAGAACAGAATGAAACTAAATGCTTCTAAATGTCAAGATATAAGGTTTACCAAGAAAAGAAAGGTTATTCCAACTACTTACCATATAAATAGGAGTTTCATATCAATATCACCGACCGTCAGGGACCTAGGCATTCTCCTTGATTCAAAATTAAGTTTCATTCCACACTATACCTACATGGTAAAGAAAACCGCCAAAACTCTTGGATTCATAAAAAGGAACCCGCGTGATTTCAAGCGGTCATATACCAAAATTCTATACGATTATATGATTCAAGACTATTTAAGAATGTTGTGCGTAGTGTTTTGGAGTTTACAAGCGTTATTTGGAATCCTATATATAATGTCCATGCCCAACGTATAGAATTCATTCAACGACAATATGACAACCTCTGTGGCGCAGTGGTTAAGCATCTTGGTAGCTCACGCCGGGGGTCGCGGGTTCGAGTCCCGCCAACGGAACAAAAAGTTTTTCAATGTTCCTGAGTCACGGATGTGTATTAAATATGTGTATTATATAATAAAAATCTTAAATATGTGCATAGTATAAAAGAATTAAATATATTTCCGTTGTCTGGTACCTGTAACACAAGTCCATCGGGTATTTATCACGGGGCCAGATTGACGTGGTGTGAAGCGTCCATGGATATTATTATTATTATAAATGGGATGTTAGCAAAATAATACTAACGAAAACAGAGTTTTTGCGTCTCTAACACAATTTGTGGTTATTTCCTATCTTAAATAATAATCAAGGCTTTTCAATTTATTTATAAAGATTAAGAAATACTTTTTACTGCATTATTGTGCACCAAAATAAATGCGATTCCTGTGTATTTCAAAACGATTTTACGTAAAAATAATAACGTCATTATTAACATAATTAATTCCTTTGGCGTATTGTGAGTATTTATTTTCCGAAATAAAAGACAATAATTTTCCATGAAACGGCTCGGACGCACGCCACCGTAATCCGATTTTACTTTGTAAATGAAAATGGCCGCCTTTTTCAATTGCATTTTTAATAAGCAATACTGTATTTATGATACTATGCTACAGTTTTTGGATTGTGCTGCATTGTTATTTTTAAACTTTGCAAAGTTTCTATTATGCATTTGTTCAAGATTAACGGTATGGTTAACCTAACCTATAATATAATCCTCCGTCAAAAAACGGTAATATCCATACTAAGCGCGATTAACGTGCGATTAAGCGAACAAAGTGTTGTAATGTCAATTTGTTGTTGACAATCGCAGTTTGTAAAGAAATTTGACAGATCTTGAGCGAATACATAATACAACTATTACTTGTGCGACTTAACTAGGCATATAACCTTGGCAAACTAATTTTGGAAAAATGTAAGAATACATAAAGAAATTTCCAAAAACAGCAATAGAAAACCATATCAAAAATCGATGCTTGTATCGGTAACTAATCGGTAACAATTTGCTGGTGTTCTGTTGTTTTTGAACATTTTGCTACGTTTTTTTACATTCTTCCAAAATGACTTTGTCAAGGTCATGTGCCTAGTTAAGTCGCATAGGTTATACGTAAAACAGGGTGTAATACAAGTAGGTTTACATTAGGGTGTGTATGTATCTCTATATTATTATATATATACACTTTGTCATTATTTTGACAAAACCTTCTACTGTCTGTAGACGGTGTGGACACCGTTTTCGTAACAGTGGCCCTTCATTGAAAGGAGGTTATTTAGGAGTGATTTTTACCAGACTACGGAGCAGCAAACATGACGGTTATGATTTTGACCTGTATGTATATATGAGTGTCTGGATGTTCATCTGTTCTCTCAACTATTTATTCTATTTAAATATATTTTGAGGTGCTGTTGCTCGTTAGAAACCTCTCGTTGTCCGCTAATTATAGGCTACACGGCGTCACGTTAAATTGACTATAGCGCCATCTAGGGGACTTAAAGAGATTCTATTTTCTGAAGGGGTCGTGTAAAGTATTCAAATGAAAGACGGGTCACCTGATGGAAAGTAACTGCCATCGTCCATAGACACTCGTGACATCCGTAGAGTCGCAAGTGTGTTTCCGGCCTTTTTATGAGAGAATGGGAAACGGGAATAGGGATAGAGGATAAGGGAAGTTGGGCCACCAGTAAACTCACTCACTGAACGAAACACAGCCCAACGCCGTTTCACGTCAGTTTTTTGTGAGGCCGTGGTATCACTCCGGTCGAACCGGCCCATTCGTGCCGAAGCATGGCTCTCCCATGGCAAATTAATATTCTAATATAAATAGTCTTCTAATATATTCATATTCTAACGTTAGGTCACATCACACTTGAGAGCCCTCAACCGTCTTTAATATAATATTCATGCAAGTTACAAAGTATTTCACCGACACTGAGAGATGCGAAATTATTATCTCACCAGTCAAGTATTTCTTGTGTTTTGTTACCAATAATGCATCAGATATCATGCATATGATAATAAAAGTATAAAATTCGCTACGTAGTTTTAAGTCTTAGAAAGTCATGTGTAAAGCCAGGCTCTTTTCTCTACATAAACATATTTCTATAGTATACATATAAGCAAGCTTCAATACAACGGATATAATTTCGAGATATTTCATTAAATATATATAATATATTATGATGATTTAATACAACATTTCCATTGTACGGAATCTGCACATTTTCCTTATAGTAACGTCTCTATTATCAAAATAAATAATATCGTAATATTTCAATGCCTATATGCCACATCCACGGAGGAGACAAGGGTTTTTCTTACGAATATTTCGTGAATTACAAATATGAAACACATTTAGGACTATTTCCTTTATGGTCTAAGAGGAAATGCTATTTATTATTTTGCAAAATAGAATAATGTGAGTGGAAGAAGTGGATTACTATAGTTGTTTAGCTTAAATTAGGTAATTAGGGTCATTAACCCTCTGTTAAAATTAACAACAAAGTTTTGTGTTGTCATTTTGTTGTTCTCAATCGTGGATTGTACAGAAATTAAGATTTTTTGGCAGTGGGTTAGTGACCGCAATCGCCTTGATTGACCGAAAGCACTATCATGTTAGACACAATCAACCCAAGATTGGACAAAAGCACTATAACGTTTTGGAAACTAAGGTTTTTTGTTTATACGGTGACTTTAGGACGGAGAAATATATGCACTTTATGTATAGCTAAATAGGTACATAAAGTGCTTAATAATGAATAAGATAAGTGACAAGGTTTGTTAAAATTAAAATGAGGCAAAAAATTTTTCTAACTTCTAATGTTGTAAATGTTAGTTAGCCAATCCTTCTACTCATCTCTATTAATAATTGTAGTCCACTTTATATTTAAGATTTGACATTTTAAGTAATTGATGCAATTTTAAAGCTAAAAGCAAAAATTACGTTCACTGGGTGAAAAAAAACCCTCATTATAATAACATTACCAACATTGGCTCTCCGTGTAAGCCAAAATGTAAAAGCCGTTATATTCCGTGCTTCTAGAGTGTGTTCGTTAGGCACGCGCGTCTCTCACAAGCGAATTGTGTTCCTCGTTCTTCGAATTCGAGAATAATAATTCTACATAGAGTGTGCCACGGTGGCTTAACCAACAGTTTAACATTTACAACATTTTAAACTGTTGGTTAAAAAAACACAACAGAAGATTTTTCCACGGATACGACATATCTTCGGGGCTGAAACTTATCAAAAACCTTTATTAGCAGATGCCTATTATAAGCTGTCTATAGGTGGCCCATATTTTAAGCTGTCCTCAGTGTACTAAATACATCTATGTTGTAGAATAAAGAAGATCTTAAAGGAACGACAAACGGCTAACTAGCTTAATATAATTACATCTTTCTGCAGAAAACTCTGAAGAATTACTATGGCGCATGCACCAGAATATAAACTTTAATTACTGATTCAAGCTTTAGACTGTTTCTCGTTTCTTTTACAACGAGCGCTACTGAACTTGTTTTTTATTTAATTTGTTTTAAAAGACTTGGAATAAAAATACTAGGGTCACAAATTAATGAACAGTTATCATAATATTAAACCATCGAGCATATAAACAATAGAGAAGTAATGCGAGCCATCCCTATCCGAAACTTATCAGTGTTTTGACGCTGATAAATTAACCACTAATTCCAACTAACGCTCGCACTAAAACAGGACCTACCAATAAGAGACCTGTGTGTACGTACTCCGATACTTCCGACCAATCAGAGCGCAGTGGCTCTGGGCGATTTTTTTTTCCAAACAAAACTTATAACATTTCCGCTCTTTTGGTTACATGCTCGATGTATTAAACACACAATATATTTTATATAAAGCCGTTTTGGAGAGGCCAGACTCCTCAATAAATATATATAAATGTATATGACGCCCGGTTTAAAATTTGTTTCTCGCACATTTAAACGCTAATTTTTTCGACTTACTATAATTTCTAGGATTTCTTCTTACTATTCCTTATTTTTGTTTTTTTTTTGCTACAAACCTTACAGAGCCCGAAACCTTTCCAACAAATGCAAAATCGTGGAAATCGGTTCGTGCGTTCTGAAGTTGTATGGTCAGGAAGGAAAACCCGACCTTTTTTTATATAATAATAATATTATTTTTAAGCAAAAATAATTTCATAGATTTTTTATTGACGTACTTATAAAAATCCCTACTTGAATAGATAGTTTAGATGTAATTAAAAAGCGCAGTGTCGATCGGGGCTTACTGGCTGCTGGCTCGCGCGGGCGGTCCAACTTCTGACGCAAGCCGATAAGCCTCGGTCGTCGCCCACTTATTGTTAAGCTTCCATCTCGACTCCTGCAGCCGTAACTTTTGCTATATTTGCTTACAGCCTTATCTACTTGAGCTTGTAGATAACGTGGTTTTATATTGAACTAGAAATAGTGTTTATCATCATTGGCATGATTTTTAACCGTCTTCCAAAAACGAGGAGGTTATATGTTTCGGCAGTGGATATTTTAATTTTATTATTTTTTTATGTTCAACGACTACTCCGCCGTGAACCGATTCTCAAAATTATTTCTTTGTTATAGGTGGTGTTCCTAAACGTGGTGAACTGATGTTGGGATCTATGGATCCGATGATCTTATAACACCGATCCCTAGCGAGTACGTTATCTGTAAGCTGGTTGTTATATATTTTTCCAGAGTATTCAAAGAAGCTTGCTTGCTTGGTAATCATTTTTGCATTTTTACACGCATTGGATACATACATTTTTTCTTTGTTGTATAGGGTATTATTCCGATTTGGTCGCATTTTTCGAAATGTGGTGACCTGATGATGGGATCCATGAGTAATCGAGGGATCTCCTCGAAATTTGTATAGAAACATATGGTGATTTTGATTTCCTTAGAAGCGTCTTAAGTATATATTACCAAAAAAGAAAATTTGATACCAAAGTATACCATGGTTTCGAAGGTACTGAGAGAACTCGTGATTCCTTAAAGATACGAATTTCGGGTTTTCGGTGTTGTTTTAAGAGCTGAAAGAACATGCTACTACAATATAAATTATATTCATAATCATCATCATCACAAAAGTGGTGACCTGATGATAGGACCCTTGAGTAATCGACAGAACACCTCGAAATTTGCGTGAAAACATATAGTGATTTTGGTTTCTATAGAAGCACCTCAGGTATATGTTACAAAAAAGTAAGATTTGGTACCAAGGTATGCCATGGTTCCGAAGGTACTGAGAGAACTCGTGATTCCTTACAGATATAACTTTGGGGTTTTCGGTCTTGTTTTAAGAACTAAAAGCATATGCTACTACAATATAAAATATATTCATAATCATTATCACTGCAATCACCCCAGGCGTCATTTATTATGATTCTATTATACCCCAGAACACTTCAAAATTTAAAAGAATATATGATTTTGGTCAATTTGATTTTGGTTTCATGATAAGTATCCAAATCGCTTAGCACCAAAAACTAAGATTTTGTACCGGCGTATACCTACCATGGTTCACAAGGTGCTAATGGAACTCCTTATTCCTTTAAGATACGCGATTGGAGATTTCGGCGCTGTTTTAAGAACCCAAAGTAAAGCGCTACTAAGCAACTAGGTGTGATGGACACCAGTACCTAGCCGTACACTAATTGGAATAATCCTGTGACACCACTGCCCAATGCCCAAAGGGCGGTAATGCACAGGCAGTTGCTTTCCATCACTCACAGTTACCCGTATGCTCCCTTGCCACTTAATTAACATAAAAAAAAGTATCATGCCTTGTGGTTCTCTATAGGTATAACATTATAATTTTGGATAACCAAAAAGAGTAGAATTATTATTTAAAAAAAAATTAAAACCAAACTTTCCAAAGGTAAAACAAAAACAATAAAAAAGAAACTAAAAAGTATTAAATAATATTTATTCTTTAATAGTGTCTGTTTCAGAATTCGGTTTTATTTCCGTACACAATCTTCAAAATTTTAAAGTCCGTGCCAGTCAAAAATTTAAATCTAAACAAATCATGACATGTAAGATTGTGTACGGAAATAGGCTGATGCCTCACCGAATTCTGAAACAGGCACTATTAAGAAGTAATATTATTTAATACTTTTTAGTTTCATTTTTATTGTTTTTTCCTTTGGAAGTCGGTCTTAATTTTTTTAAATAATAATATTAAACCAAAACGTAATGTAATGTTGACAAAATATGCGTTACACTACTCAAACAATATTTTTACGCCATTACGAAAACATAACCTTCCTTTTGGCGCAGTCGGGTAAAATACGCACGCAACATGACGTACCTAACATTTTAAAAATTCAACCTAACAAGCTAAGCGACCAACCAGTGCACTACGGTTGCTAGTATGAATAGCCGTCTGTGGCTTAAATGGCTTAAACTTGAGTAATAATACGCCACACCTGAGGGCGCGCCAATCTGTTTAGCACCTCCGCCCCCGCCCGCCCTCGCCCGCCATCGCCCGCCTACAGCCTCTGTGAACACCAAATTGATTCCCCAGCTTACTGGAGATAGGGTATGGACTATCAGTGAAGAGGTTTTAGTGTTCACCTGAAGTAAATTTTGCGAGAATAAAGAAGAGACGTGGATACTGTTACATCAAAGTTATTAAAAAGGGAAAGCGTAAGGGACCTTGCAACCTTGCAGTGGATTTTAATCACGCGGATTCTTTATACTAGAGATCACCGTGTGGTCGAAATTCGACCATAAAATATTTAAATCCATCGTGTAGAAGAGGTAAAAGTATACCATATTTTAAAATAATATTGGTAATCCCCGCTCCTCCTCTATATCAACTATAAGTGGAAGAAATTTCATGCCTTTACACCTACGCATCTTTCCTAAAAAGGTATACAAAGTTTTTTCGCTCGCGTATTAACATATACATAATTTATTATTATGATTCCTATTTCGCTATTAGTAGGAATACTCTCATATTATTTAGGGGGATTTTTGTTTTTACGACTAATGCTTGGCTTTCATAAAACTTAGCTCTCACTGAACGCATTTCTTTATCATGAATTTTATGAAATGGATTTCACAATGTCTTCATCAAATTCAAATTTGATTGTCGTCACGCCATGTATTTTTTTCGCGTTTTTATCACGTATCACGTTATTTTAACAACAAACTAACAAGAAACAATACATAAACTGACCAAACGTTACTTTTTCTTTCCCCGTGATACTGCACTGACAGACTTGAGCGGACTTGAACCACGAGAGATTGCTAGCGGAAAAAATCCGCGCGAATACAGCGCGCGACAGTAGCCTTATACCGTTCGAGGCCCGTGGCAAATTCGTTTTCGTTCCACTATATCAAACCAATACAAAAACACGTCAAGCGGTTATTTAAAAAAATAATCGCTTGCCATTTGTCTAGAAGGGTTGATCTGGGGCCCCTACTGGCTGGGGGCCTGTGGCATTTTGCCGGCTTGCCGCCTTATAGTCACGCCACTGGCGCGCAGTAACATTATCATTATCAAATCTTATTTGTAATATTTCATTACAGACGAGACAGGGGAAAGTAAATGTGAAAATAATAAAAATCTTTTTTAGTAAAAATCAGTACTTAAAGTACACTTTCTGAACGTCGAGACTACGATGCCGGTTCGGGAACTAACCCGGGACTAACCCGGAGAGAAGTACCGGCGTAATAAACTCGCACGGGTCCATCTTTTACCTAAAAGATGGAAAATAATAATATTATGTCTTAAAGCTAATTTAACAATATTGTTTTAAATACATAAGTAATTGTATGTCAATAACTTATTAAAATCTATTGTAAAAAGCTTGTAAATTTAGCACACGGAGAAGTCTTTGCTTTGTAATAAGAATAAAATTATGAATTTTGCGATAATTTAAATTATTTACCAAACCCTATTTATAATAGAATTCGACGTACCTATATTATTATATAGCTTGTGATCTCGGCAAGCACTGCATACCGATGCAAGGCGATATCTTGGTTAATAGGTTAAGCGCAGCCATGAAATACGTTTGACTACCTATTAAGATAGTCAACATGCCGCTGTGTGCTTAGAAAATGGTAGCGAGAATCCACCGAGCAAATACTAGTAATAATACTGCTAGAATCTGTTAAAACGTTGTTTGCAGAGACTTTGTAGGCAGTACTTTGATGGTATTAATGATCTGTTTAATCTGTATTGTTAAAGAAAAACTCTTCAACATATTTTAAGATCGTTAATAATATTCAGTTCAAAAAATAAAATTAATTTGACACTCAGGAAATAAGATACTTGGTGCCCGCAACTCCGTTTTGCAGAAATTAATTCTTATACATTTCCGGGACTCAAATTATACCTGAACGAAATTTGAATCGATTCTGCCTGAAGTGGCTACAGACAGACGGACATGCTCTTGCATTTTAATACATCTACCTAGATATATACATATATCATATAAATAAACAATAATTGCTAGAGTTATAAGTTTCCTCTCATTGGTCTACCATTTAACGGAGAATATGAGAGCACTTACGCGGAAAGACTACTAAAACCTTTACGACCCTCGAGGATGAAAATAGCGGGTTCCTGTGGCGGCACTCCGCACCAAATGACGTTACGTATTGGAAGTTCACAACGGGGTATTCCCCGTGGTACCGAGCCGGAGAAATATTGCACGGATTCCGTCTGTAAACTATATAGAGACATCATCGTCATTACACCAGTTTTAAGGGCAGGTTCCTTATTTTGACGTCGTTTTTTTTTAATTGTTTTGGAATGGAATTTTAAATCAATTTGGATTTCATTATGCACGTCTCAGAACTTGGATACAATAATTCTTGTTTAGTCTTATAATTTTAACAACAATAAATATTGAAATAATAGTTTTTTTGTGAAATGTGATGATTATTATCAAACGAGTAGTATAGGGATTAAAAAAAAGGTCAAGTAGCCTGTTGCTAAACAACATAATGTACATATAATGTATTATGGGGGAAGTTGAAAGAGAGCCAGTTGACGGACCTACGTCATTTGGTCGGAATATGTCAATTCCACGTCGTGATCTGGCAGCTGAGTTTGACATAACGACCAAATTACTTAGAGCTACGATCTGCATCTGTTTTGAACTTCTCTGATTATACAATCAGAGAAGTTGACCGATTGTTATTAAAAGTTAATCATAATATATTAAACTTGAAGATATGACTGACTGACTGACGTAGCACGTTACTAGATTGTAGAATGACTGGCCCGAAATTTAGAACTTAGGTAGTTATCAGGTAGTAATTATGATGTAGGCATCAGCTAATAAGATTTGGATATATTCTAAAATAAAAAAGGGCATAAAACTAGTATGAAAATACACGTGCGATTGAAACCCCGAGCAAAAGCTAGTATATTATGTTAACAACAAAGCTGCCGTTTAAAAATAGTATATTTTAAGCAATTGTTGCGAAAATTAAAAAACTACGGTCTGACCTTTGTTTTTGTTCCTCTTGTAGCTTAAGTTTGAAAACCTTAACTATACATTAAGTATGCAACATGAGACTGAAATAAAACATATAGGGCAAATGCCATGACCTAATCGATAGACACAGATAGTATGGGAATGTAACAGCGGTATGTTGCATAGTTCTCGTAATAAACTTTTTCACAACATATGTTATGGAAGAACAGGGAAGTTTCTTAAAATCACGCCATTGTTCAATTCAAATGCAAACTTTTTTCAAAAGCAAAACTTTGGAACATTGTATTCAAAGCAGTTTTGGATAAATTTAGACATATACAATTTAGACAAAAAACCCACAAGAAGAGTTCCAATTCCCTACCCCTATTCCCTGTCCGTATTCACTAAGCAGATTCCCTCTTAAAGTCGGTAGTGAATCTACAGCTCATCTCATATTTCGAATGTCCAAAGGCGACGGTAGCTTTTTTTACCATCGGATAACCTATTTGCTTGTTGGTCCTCTGCATGAAACAAAAAATTGTTATGTGGTCCTCTCATTTCGTATGACTCGTCTTCATAATCGGTGATTACAGACGATGACATGCAAGCACATTTGAATAGACGGCATACCCGCCTCTTCTCGCTGATATTCGTCTATGATTGCCGTTTAACTCGTTTTGAATTCGTTGAAAAAGTACTAGGTATAAACAATTAGGCGGAGCGTCACCAGCACGGGTGACGTCGTCCAGATACTGGTGACTGGGTGAATAGTAATACTGAAAATTGCTCGACCTAGGAGGTCGCCCTGTCGGCAGCAGACTCCTGATTGGATTAAATAGTTTTGATATAACGACTAGTTTTGATTTGACGACCTCTGTGGCGCAGTGGTTGTGTGCTTTGGCAGCTCACGCCGGGGGTCACGGTGTCGAATCCCGCCGACGAAATAATAAAAATCTTAAATATGTGTATAGTATAAAAGTATTAAGTACATTTCCGTTATCTGGTACCTGTAACACAAATCCTTCAGGTACTTACATAAGTTTAGTAGGCTCTATAGATATTATTATTATATAAGTTTAGTAGGCTCTAACCTATTAGCATTGAAGCTTAAAATATGGCAGAATAGCAGGGGCTGTGTCAACATAGCGACCCTGTCAACTAAAAGGGGTACAAAGTTTTCTGCTGGAAACTAATACATTATATATAAATCTAATGAACTAAATGACACTCATAACATCTAAGTACATACAAACGTATTGAGAGCTAATCAGCCGTTCGCCGATTCAATAATCCACCCACGAGACATGTTCTGTACAATTATTTATATACCTTCCGTATAATCCAATAAGCTTAATAGATGAGAGATATTACGTTATATCTCATCGAGTGAGTTTTAGATTACAAATTGACTTTCTCTTGAAAAGGGAAATCATTTGATATGGCTTTTTGCCAGATTCTGTAAGATTGAGAGACAACATCAGAATGTTTAAAAATTATACAGGAGTTTAATAAAATACTTAAGGAAGATCGATGAAAGTACTCTATTCGCCGTCAGGTTTATATACAATGTCAAAATTTGTATGAAATTGCATGCCAAGTTATTTTGACCCGACTCAAGTACCTTTGACATTTACAAAGATCGAACTCTTGAAATTAAAATTGGAAATATTCAGAATTGGATATTTTTAGCGCTTCTGAAGATTTTCGTCTCAAGAACATTTCTGCGACGAATTTGGAATGGCTTCTTGTCTCGTAAAAATACCCCAGTCCCCAATTAATAATAATTACTAAAATTTGGTGTTCTAAATTTAAGTGTCAAAAGGAAAAAATATTTAATAATATGATTGTCCCTCTTTAATATCTGGTTAACACGTATGAAATAAGTAGTTAACTAAATTGTAATCTAATTTTAAGTGACTTATCTTGCCACTTGCTACAAAATTTTGTGTTTACATACAGTTAATAACTTAAAGTTAAGTTAAAATTTAATTAAGTACACATTTAATTTATATTTTGCAAATATTGGTTGACCTAAAATTCTAACAGCCAATAAATTATAATGAGCCCAAACCAAAGAGTTATGCTTAAACTGTGCTCAAACTAAGCATTCATATTCCCGCCAGGAGGTTGCAACTTGCAACTTTGGAAGTTGGCAACTAAGCCAGGTTGATAGTAATGGATATTTACTAACCGGCACCGCCTGCGACACATGATACTGACACAGTATACAATCATATAGTATGTAGGGACCTTGTATGTGCGATGTGCGAGTGTCTGCAATTTTGTGTCAGGAAGGCGATGTATGTTGGTGGCGACAGGCAGTCACTGCGTAAGGCCTGGCCAGTATATTCGGTTGTTTATTTTCAGGATAGTAAAAGGATTCATTATACAAGTATTATTTTAATTAACGCAAGTCCAAAGGACTAAATGTGTAACTAGAGAACTTCTACAAGTAGATTTGGAATCTACTTGTAACAATATCTCAGATTAAATATAAAATCATCACTCACAGTCGATTAAAAATAAATGCCATATTTTTTAAATAATACTTGCTCAACTCATCTGACAAGCACGCCTTTAAGTAGCCGATGTAGATCGCTATGATCTACATCGGCTACTTAATGGGCGACAGCATCATATCCTCCTAGGACTGCGACGAATTTCATAGGTAAATAGAGCGGCAGAAATTAAGTTAATAATAAGTGTAAATCCATCACTGCTCATGAGTATTTAAGCCGCTTGCAATAATTCAATGTTTAGCAACTCCATCTAGTGATATTAATAACTAAATCACGTAAATGTGTGTGTCAGATTTAGGCGGTTCGGGTTGAACATGGTATACTGTATATTATTTATATTGTAATATTGATATTATAAACTAATACTTGTTGCATCACAGGTTCCTTTTTACTATAATTTGTAGCTAAAGTAAGATACATTTTTAAATATATTATGGTAGTAAGTAGTTAATTTATATTTAATAGTAAAAAACTAATAAAGAGCCTATTTAAAGTTGGTCGGAATTCGTATTCTTTTTCTATAATGGAGGAAGATTTCTAGTAATAAATATTATAAATTAAAAGTTTCCTTTTGTATGTTTGCTGGTATACATATAGGATAAAAGAGAGCTGACTTCCATTATAGCATTTCTTTTATTTTGATCAAAATATGTGCAAATCTTTTGGGGAAAATCATTTGTTAATGTCCTAATTTCTAGCAGGCAAAGCTGTGTGCAAACACTGGTGACATAGTAACTAAGCTGATAGCAAACATATTTGCCGTAAGATAGTATTAGAAAACTTTGTCAACTATCCCTGCAGCCAGGAGCGGATTTAGTTACAAGTTGTTAACCATGGCCTATGGGCGGCAGCATCTTAGCCTCCTGGGAAGGCAGTAAATTTCCTAGATATATAAGCGGCAGTGAAAAAGTGGCCTACAATCATAAGATTGTGTAGCGCCCGTGTTCAATTTAAGCCTTGGCGCCTCCGAACCCCTAGGCCTAGCCCCCCCAATGCTCTGAGTCGTCGCAGGGAGCCCGTATGCATTGCTCACCTTTTTTTATATAAAATAAGGAGGCAAACGAGGAAACTTGATGGAAAGCAACTACCGCCGCCCATAGATACTCGTAACATAAGGGTTGCAGGTGCGTTGCCGGCATTTAAGGTTAGGTTAAGCCGCCCCTGCCAGCACGGCATTTATAGTTATACTACATACTACATAGTACCTGGACGATGTCAGAACTCAGACGTAATAAACGTCAGAGTTTACGACACGTGAGCGCGTGGCGTCGCGTCATTTCGCTAGTAAATATTTTAGCCGAGCAGCGATGCTAAGTTTTAGCGTCTTTCGTTTCATTCGAAACCCCTAACAGCCCCAACTGAATTGAGGGATTTTGTAAACCCGTTTTATTTTTCTTAATTTTCCTTTGAGTTGATTTTGTTTTGATGGCATTGAATAAGCTTTTTTTTTCAAGAATTTATTACAGTCGTAATGAGTTTTTGAAAAAATATTTTGTAAAATATTTAACAATGTTCAATCTACAAATAATAATATTTTAATTAATGATTTTTAAAAGGGCATTACTTATTATTATTATTTAAAATTGACATTTAATATAAAAAACTATCAGGTTAAGAAACAGTAAAAACACAAATCTTCAAAAAAATATATCTGTTTGTAGGTGTAAACTTCGAAATTACTTACTAAAACGGATTTGCATGAAACCTATATTTTGTGTTATAACTATTAAGTAAATACAACTATAGGATACTTTTTCTAGAGAGACAATTCCCGCGCGATAAATGAATGTTGGCACGACGAAGTTTCGGGCCTCAACTAGTACAGTAACAACGACATGACCAATAAACTCCATACATATTTTCAGCAAATTAACCTGCGGGAGGTTTCGGAGGGCAGGGGGAGGGGGGGATGCACATAATACCCGCTGATTGTAGCAAACCTCAATTTCGATAACGATGTCATATTCTTTGGCAGTGTATTGAAAAACTTGTTACAGACCTACAAGGGTGTTTAAGAATGAGGGGAGAGTCATCGTCTGACCGGCTGACAAATGATAATAGACCTTTCAGTCATTATTCTCACTATATTATTAGTCTCAGATTGATGGAGTGAACGCATAAGAAACAGAACGTATGACCGCTGTAAGATTGCTTCCAATTACACATCCATACTTTTTGACAATTAGATTTACATGGTCGTTTTGTTTCGTTGGATCGCACCTGTTGAACGCGTGAATCTTAGCGTCTATCTAGTTTGTAATATTGGGCTGTTCTATAGGTTATCTGCCACAGATACAGAAAAGACATGAAAGGATATAAGTCACTTTATTACGGGAAGATTTTTCGGCGAGTTAAACATTTTGTAACTTTACAACGATCCCCAGTTTAAGCTGTAAACCAATCTAGTGTTTTAGTACGGCTATAAAACAAGCATTACTTGATGAAGGCGTCGGCTTACCAGTAATTTAATTTGCTACACCCACATCCCGCGACTGAGCCGGCGCTGAGCCGTCGCTGAACCGGCGCTGAGCCACAATCACTTCTAAATTGCCGATCGGAATCCCCTAATCCGATACATTCGTTAGTCTGCACCGATAAATGATACTTAATGACTTTATTCAGACTAACACATTCGTCATAGTCTAAAGACTTCTTAATAGTAAGCACTACCCTTAGTGCTTACTATTAAGTAGTCTGCCCTCATAACAGTAATTGATTTGCAAGCAATTTAAGGTTCTTTAATTAAGGATTATAGCCAGAACAGATACGCAGGCATGGCAGGTTATAGACAGAAATACATATTCTGTGCAAATTTGAACACTCTGCCTATTACTGTTCTTGAGATACAGCCTGGAGATAGACATACGGACAGACGGACAGGCATCGAAGTCTTAGTATACCCTTTGCGTACGGAACACAAATTAGTCTGGGAAACGGTCAAAATCGGTTAATACCCGAAACAACGTAAATGGAATAGCAAAGTTTACCCGGTCGACTTGTAAGTACTATCAGGGAAGTTGAGACAGAGCCATTTAAGTAAGTTATGTCAAGTTTGGTTTCCGCTTTACACAAAATTTACACAACCCGACCAAATGACGAAGGCCCGATAACTGGCTCTGTATCAATTTTTTGAATGTCATTTTAATAAAACAATGAACAGTAAACGTCCGATGTACTGAAAGCTTTAATTATTCCACGATTGGATCTTCGGCCCGACAATTACGGGATTCCTGACAATAAAGGCACCAAAAGAACTCACAGGTCAGCGAAAATCCGGAAGCCAATCTCGCCAGCATTCACTACAGACGCCATTCTGCACGATAAGAGAATACTCCGATAATATGCGATAGTATTATTATCACTAGCTTTAATCGACTGTTAATTTGCTTTTTACTCATGAAATCAAGAACTTGCAGACGTATTGGACTAATCTTCGCACGGCGTAAACCTCTTGACATATTGGACAAAAATTTGGCATTAAATTAGATGTTTATTTAAAAAAACATTTGAAAATTTCCCAAATTTTATCAAATAGGAGATGACTTCTTAACACGAGCGAAGTAGCTGGAGAATGCTTGGTAATACTAAACATGCAACATACAAAAACATACTCAAAAACTCTCCTTTTGGGTCGGTCGGAACTCGACTGACAGTAGGACAAAAACTCTTGTGAAGCTATCCCTAGCATGATATAGCTTCACAAGAGGATTGTTGTGATTATCCTTTCATGATATAGACATAATTATAGACGAATTCGATCCCAATGCCTAGGAACACGTCTTTGTTCCCTACAACTGCTAGCGAAGACTTCCATGACTCTGGAGTACGTTACAAAGAAAAAAGGGACAAAGAAACCCATTTTCTTTAGAAAATAAATGCTTAAAGATAACATAATATATCTACTTTACCGAGGCCACATAATGAAGTATGACGAAAAACAATTTATTTTAAGAAAGCAAAGTTATTTAAATAGGTTTTTCGCGATCAAAGATAAGAAAAAAAAAACAATAACGTCGAAAGTTATTTTCTTTCCATTACTTTATTCCGAGTAGCAATTGTACTATAAACATAAGCAATCAAAAAGCGTTTCTTAACCTCGGAAACAATATGAAAAGTACTCTAGCCGGTGCTCATTAACTTTAACTATTCGTTGAAGGCTTCAAAGGTACGACTCGAGGGATAAGAATTTCTTAAGACAAATTACTTTTCGTTGAACAATTCCAATTTATACGGGCAAGTATTACGGGAAAATTCATAATTGGAAAGTGGGGTTGTATTTGCTTTTACTGTTCAGAGTAGGCATTGTACTTACGAACTCACTACACACTACAAAATCATTCAGCATTTAAATATCAATGTTCGAATCTGGGGCGCCGTATTCCGGAATCATATTTAGACTAAAACGAATGAGTGTGCTGCGTCCTACTCTAACGCAGACTCTACGGAATCGCCTATATTAGTTATTATGCATTCGCTCAAGATTGGCGGTATGGTTCATTAGCCATCTGTCAAAACAATTGTCATTTCCATACAAAAATGTAAACAAAGTGTTGTGTTGTCATTTTGTTGTTGATAACCGCGGTTTGTTTAGAAATTCGACAGAGGATTAACGAACCATACCTTTGCTAACTTTGTCAACAAACCGTTCAAAGTCGAGCTCGCATGTCGTTGTCCGTATTCACCGATTATGAGGAGTAATAATTCATAACACAAACGTGAAATGACGTCGTTAGAATAGGACGGCAGAATTCGGCCGACTCTCTGACTCGGCTCCAGATTTCCGCTAGCTGTAATTAATTTTTTCCAAAAACGAGAAAATTGAAATGAATTGGAGGTTATATCGATTAGATTTACACTTCAAACTTCAAAGGCCCGAAAACGCCTACCGTAAGTTTTGATATGCGATTTATTAGTTCTAGAACATTCCACAGAAGTTGAAGCCACAGAACTAAGTAGGATCACGGTCAATTAAACCTGAGCTGAGCCGTAGCCGACGACCCAGAACTAATTACAGCAGGCGAAAATCCCACAAACTTAGTAATGGCCACCTTATTACTTCTATTAGCTGCGAATAACCTGGCGAAGAATATCTTTAGCATTACGTTTTTGCTAAATTTGATTTCTCTACAGTTTTATTAATCTGTAATTTATTGCTATCTTTCTATATATATAAAAGGACCTTTATGTTAAGCTATGACAGACCATGGTCCTTGAAGTGCCTGTTAGCAATTTTAGGGCTAATGTGCAATCAGACAAAGTTTTTCCCTACTGAAGGTTTTTTGGTCAATATTATGTAGTATAAATGTTTCTTATTCACATAAGTAATAATCTAAGATATTTTTATTAAGTTCTCGCAAAATTTCGTCCGTCTTCAGATCTTTGTGAAGTTTAAAATTAAATGCCGAAAGTTGAAACTTAGCTTACTAAGTTATTACTTAGTCCAGTAACCGTCTGCGATCCGAATACCTCTCATTTGGATTGAAGCCACATTGCTACATTGCGTTGCGTTTCCGCAGCGGCCAGTGGTGGTACTCATTATTTTACATTAACGCAGCTACGTGGCATATATGCCGATCACAACTTTAAAAACACTAGGCAAATTCAAAGAAGCATATAATATCTATGGACTCTTCACACCACGTCAGTCTGGCCCCGTGCTAAGTACCCGAGGGACTTGTGTTACAGGTACCAGACAACGGAAATATAATAATACTTTTTATACTATACACATATTTAAGATTTTTATTACATGATACACATAATTAATACACATCCAAGACCCGGGAACATTGAAAAACTTTTTGTTCCGACGGCGAGATTCGAACCCGCGACCCCCGGCTTAAGCTACCAACGCGCTTACCAACTGAGCCACAGAGGTCGTCAAGGATGGATACACGATGCTGTATTTATGTCTCTGTCACGTGAGTAGTTGCGATTCACATACAGAAGCGTCGATCTGTCCGTATGGTTTCGCCTTGCGTTTTATGTATTCGACGCGACGACGGAAATGTAACGGAACAGTGTGACATGATCCGTACTTCTCATTCCCACTGAAGACCTGGTAATATTTATCAGGACTTCAGCTGTTGGGGCTGAACAATATATGTCTGACAATACTCGTCCCATTTGTATGACTTCGTTTTATTTGTATGAGAATGTGTTTTGTATTTTGTAGACTTTTTGGATGACTTGTAAACTTTTTGTGTTTCGCATATGAAATTGTTCTCAGTCCTTTATTATCACGTTTATAATAAAAAAAATTCTAGAACATATGTAATGATGATTTTGCTGATCATTAAAGTCGTTAAAACTTAAAAGTGGATGGAGTGACTCAGTAAACATTTTTAAAAAATTATGATAGGTTTTTTTAAATAAATGAAGATCAATCGGGAAATTCATTTACAGAAAAAATGTGTTTTTCAAATACGTTATTGAGTTAATTTCTCAAACTGCTTTTTTACGCGTCAAGGCTGAAAATCATCCTTTTTTCTAAAGATATGTTTTTAAAAGGTTATGGTTTTAAAAGTAAAGCATGATTTCTATATTTTGGCCTTGTAACAATTTTTTTAATAATAATCATTTTCTTGGAAAAAAAATTAAAATATTAGCAATTTCTAATTTTGGTGGCTTGTCGTAATACTATTTTTGTCAATATTAAGATCAATTAACTGTAAACTTGATGTTGGATTACATTTTTATCTTTATTTAGTCGTTCTATACTTAAGTTAAGTGACTCTTCACAATATATAAATTTTAATTTTACTGCGTTAAGTTTTAAAGACACAATTTAGTTCTGTCGTCGAGAATTTTCTAAACTTGGTGTCATATAAGAACGTGACTTGTATTAAATATATTTGATACCTAAGGCATAAATATTACATAACCCCCCTGATTCTAGTCACACACTAACGTACTTACAACTCATACCAAGTTAAATGAAAAAACCATGTCCATACCACCAAAATTTGGAAAAAATGCTAGTTGTTGAAATCTACTCTCTTACAAGAAAAGAAATATTGTAAGTACTTAAAATGTTATATATAATTTTCTTGTAAAATAAGTCTTCTCCAAATAAATTTATTTCTATTCACCCGAAATAAATAAACGAAGGCTCAGGCTTGGATTTATAATTACCCGTCATAACTTATATGCCATTGCCTCTGGCGGCAACATTTGTACAACCTTCACAGCAAAGGTTTCCATTAGCTACTTCTAAAACGTTTTAAATTATTCGATTTCCATCATTTAAAATGTATAATATAAAATCTGAGATGCATTTTCCGTAATTGGCACATCGAAGATCCAATTCCGGACGTCATTCCACAGCCGGCACGGGCGGTGTCGAGATGGCCGATACCCCGACATGAATATTCAGCTGGACTAATCACCATCTTATCTGCTTTGCTCATTTATTATATGAATAACAATTTTTAGCCGATTCCGGTAAAATGAAAAGGGACGGTGATGATTTTTTTAGCCGACTACGATATCTAAATTAAAAGGAACGGTAAACATCAATATTGACTTAATCACAGATGAAAATCTTGACAGATCACCTGATGGAAAGCAACTGCCGTCGCCCACGAATACTTGCAACATCAAAAGAATGCAATTGCATTCTTCTGATGTTGCGTTGCCGTCCTTTTTTGAAGTCTACGGGACCAAAAAAAATTAACCTAGGATTGGTCCTCCTAAGCACAGTGCGAATACGGTTTCTCGCCGGTTTTCTGCGAAGCCAAGGTATTTCTCAAGGCGAGCCGGCCTATTCGTGCCAAAGCTTGGCTCTCCCATGGCAAAAGCTGCAAAATTTTGAATTCCTGGTTTTGAGGCTGCAAAGTGCTGAAAAGAAATCAATACCATCCAAAAGCAAGTCCCCGAGAAAAACTATATGGAGCATTATATTATTTTAGTTTATCTATAAAGATTTACTATGCAAATGTGGTCTTAATTTTGAGAGCAAACAAAGATAAAACAGCAAAAAGCTTGCCTAAGAAATGGGCATAATCCCAAGCTCCATAAAACATCCGTAAAAGCTTACATACGGAGCTTTCTAAGCTTCCAAGTACGTTTCACACGTGGAACTAATAGCTCTAGATGTTTAAGCGAACTATTTACGAGTGCTCTAATGCGACTCTCGACTGATTGTAGGCCACCTTACAGTCCTACAAGGAACGTTTGGCGCATGAACTAATGTAGACATCGTATAATCACTTGAAAAAGTGATACAGACAGAATACTCATTGTGCAATAACATTGTCGCCCAAAACATAATATCGCACTCTAATGTGAAAGTGTGTCTATTTAAATATTATCTCTTCACTTTTCAATTTGGTACTTACCAAGTTTGAATATTATAATCTTTATAGTCTGGAGAAAAGACGAAGGAGAGTTTTGGCGGGGATTTCAGAGAGTGACGTTGTGAGTTTTGTATTTCTTGTTAAATTTGTGTTATTCCGGTGTTTA
>JAOTAV010015104.1:0-25252 GCA_026546445.1 Cyclargus thomasi
GTGAAAAAATGGGGGCGCTAAAAAAATATTTATTCTCAAAGTGGGCAGTAGACAAAATAAGTTTGGGAACCACTGATTTAAAACATAACCAGCATTAAACGTAATAGCTTTAGAAAGTCAACTTGACTTCTCTAAGAGATCCAAGAAGGGTGCCATAAATTTTATTCCGTATCATTATTACAATCCTCGAGATGAAATCAGTTCTGACCTTACAAATGGTGCTGTCAAAGGAATTCTCAAATACCCTCCCGACCGTGACGTAAAATAATGCAACGTAATTAATCAGCTCGTATCGTTTATGTAAAACTCGTAATTATCAGCTAATAGCGTCAGACGTGGGAAATGGAACCATTATTCATGACGCCCTTTCTACTTCAGCATTTTGATTCGACCAGGTTACGGAGGCCTTTCGACGTGTCGAGCGCATTCACGGGGTGGGCAGTTTAAATGGCGGCGGGAAGGTACGGCGGGTCAGGGTACGTTGGATAGAACGGAATTCTTCCAGCGTAATCATCGGTCGCGTCTGTCCCTGCGTTGTTCGTGATCCGGAACGCCGTGTGTTCCCAGCCCGGCGTTTACACTCGTTTACTGCCAGCTGAGTCATAACGAGTAAAATTAGTCATCCAATCGGTTCTTTGTGCGTACTCCGAGTTGGAGCGCGGCGCTTCGTCATGTGTTTACCGAGGTCCTTAGCTTGCTACTCTTTGTCTCTGTTTTTCTAAATAATTAACAGTAATGCACGGAAAATTTACTGTCGCAATGTGATATTAATCACGATCTTCATTATAGCTAGAGATATCCATATTTGTGTCACTTTAATGCATTTTTATAACGCGTTTATATCTTCTATCCGCAATTACAACACCGATTATAGCCAACTTCTTGACTATTAATTTTCTAACAAGACATCAAATCTCCCATTAATAATTGTGTCGTTGCTAATTGTTATCATTATGGCAACATTATTAATGTGTTTCTGAATTCTGAAGCTAATTTCAATTCCATTCTTTATAAGTAAGTGTATTTCTTATTTTAAGTCTTAGCTTACTGCTACTAACAAGTAGTCTTGCCTCGTGTCAATAAGATGATGTAAAAATACAGGGAAAAAATATCTGCGAGAGAATAATTCATTTATATATTAGAAAAGTATATTAACGATAAGAGAGAAGACAAGATATTTTAGGGAATTATTAAATCATTCTAGTTAAAATATTCCCGTACCTACTTAGAATCCCCTGACGTTATTTTCTCGAAACTGTTGAAAGTTCCTGAAACAAACTAATAAAATTGGTACTTAGAAATATCTAGTGAACTCTTTTGTGTAAACTTTCTTAGAATTGGGGAAAATTATAATATACTCTATTTTTGAAGCCATAAAAACTACACGGGAATTTTATACTCTTAACTCAATTTTGGTAAAATATCGTTTTCATTTCTCCAACGTAAAATAGTATACGGATGTTGTTGCCAATTTTTTGCATTTGGCAAGAGTAAAAAAGGCAATGCTAAAGATAAATATGAATTAATATTTTACGATCTTGTTTACATGGTCATATAATTGTAAGCACTTAGGTATAGTAAATGATTTGTAGGTGCGTCTGACACATTAAATGTTCGGTTACCAATATTATAACTATTAATTACGAGAACTTTGTAAAAAAACTGGCGTGAACCGGCATTGTGCTGTGTTCCGTTCAGTGAGTGAGTTTACCGGTGGCTCAAATTCCCTTATTCTTTTAATATATATATAATTTTATTATATATATATTAAAAGAATAAGGGAATAATATATATAATAATTTTATCCCCATCCGTATTTCCATTCCCTACTCCCTCATAAAGGCCGGCAACCCATTTCCAACTCTTCCACCAGATGTCGCGAGTGTCCAAGGGCGACGGCAGTTGCTTACCATCAGGTAACCCGTCTGCTCGCTTGCCCCCTAAAATAATATGATAAAAATAAATAATAATAATATTTGATTAGATGTAAAAATACAATCGTAGATTTTATATTGTGGTTAGACGGTGACCGCAATTTCGTAGCGCCATTTGGTTATTGTGCGGGAACCATACATTTTTTCGGGAAAAAAAGTATCTCATGTCCTTACCTAGGACTAAAAGTCTTCATACCAAATTTCAGCCTAATCGGTTCAGCGGTTTGAGTGTGAAGACGTAACGAACAGACAAACACACTTTCGCAATTAAAGACATAAGTGTAAGAAACGGGTAATAAAATTTTAAAAACTGTCGGAATTTTGCATAAATGAACGGTTTAGGACCGGAAAATTTTGTAAAAATAGGTTGAAATAAGGTGAATTTGATGTGTAGCTAGATAGACAAGCTAGATAATGGAATAATTCTTCCACTTACGTCTCCATTTATAATTTTAGTATGGAAGTATTGATGACAAACATCGTTGTTCCTTCGAAAAGTTTTCATCGGTATTGAACTACATAATGTTCGAGACAAAAGTCGTCAACCAACATGTTGCTGTAAATAGTTTAATTGTGTCGTTAACAGCATTTATGAAATAACTGTGTTCTATTTAAATAGGGCACACTCGCTAATAAGGAATGTGGGCAGGCACACTAACACAATATAGTTAATATCAATTAGTATGTTATTTTAATATAACTTGCGATATTACACGAAAATGGTACTAAAGAACTATATTGAGCAGAAACGTAAAAGAATAACGAGTTTGAAGGTATCTCGAGATCGCTAGTAAAGGTAAAGGTTGGAAGAAAAATTGTTTTAAAATCAGCCAAGTTAGAGTTGGACTCGCGCACGAAGGGCTCCGTACCAGTGGAAAGCAAATATTAGAAAAGGTTGTTGAAGTTTAACAGTTATAACAGTCGACCACGTCATGCAAGCGATAGCGCGATTTACAGGTGCTGCAGCGCCATCTAGTTTTAAAAAGAAAAAAAATAGACATATAACACGTTTGTAGTATAAGAGCTCCCCTTCAACATTTAATTTATTTGTTTTTAGTATTTGTTGTTACTGCGGCCACAAAAATACATATTCTGTGAAAATTTCACCTCTCTAGCTATTACCGTTCTTGAGATACAGCCTGGAGATAGACACACGGAAAGATGTCGAAGTCTTTGTAACAGGGTCCCGTTTTTACCTATTGGGCTACGGAACCCTGAAAACAATAAAACACGCATACAAACTGGTTGTCGGAGTTTGCGAGCGAGAAATATTTCTCAGCTATGCCAACCACCTTCACTGGTGACCTTGGTTACACAAGTACATTTCCTTATTTATGATTCAGTTAATGTTTCATTTTGCATTACGCTAAAGGTGCGCTTACGGTTGCGCAATCCCAGATATTTGGCAACCACGTTTCTGAAATTGAAGCTAAGTTACTCTTCTTTATGTTTAAAACTTGTGATGTCTGAAAAACTTAACATTTACAGGATCATTGACCGATTCGGTTACAAATTTGATACCTATTTGTACAAAATCAACGTTAGTCAAGTTTGTCAATGTTAGTTTGTCAAATAATTACAATTGTTTTTGTTTAAGCAAATTACATTCATAATTGTTTACGATTTAAGTCTGTTTTAAGGTACATTTCCTTATTTATTTATGATTCAGTTACTGTTTCATTTTGCATTACGCTAAAGGTGCGCTTACGGTTGCGCAACCCCGGATATTTGGGAACCACGTTTCTGAAATTGAAGCTAAGTTACTCTACTTTATGTTTAAGACTTGTCAAAAAAACTTAACATTTACAGGATCATTGACCGATTCGGTTACAAATTTCATACCTATTTGTACAAAATCAATGTTAGTAAAGTTTGACATTGTTCGTTTGTCAAATAATTACAATTGTTTTTGTTCAGGCAAATTACATTCATAGTTGTCTGCGATTTAAGTCTGTTTTTCGTCGGCAACTGTGATAATTTCTTTAAATTTAAGCCCAGTAGTCATTTGTAGCCGTACAACGCGTCAACGTCGATTTTGTCACTCATTTGGAAGTCATAGGATTTCATGGAAATCGTCCAATTTACATCTTATATAGTCTCTTTGAATCTCGACTCCTATTTCGAGTGCCAACTACGGAATCTTTGGAATATAGTAAATATTTCTGCGTATTCCGGAATATAAAAATATTGTAGTTTCTGTTCGTCCGTTTCGTAGTTGTCATTGAATGTGAGACAGGCAATCTTTATCATACTGAGAATTTCTCGTGCCGTATAAGTTCATTTTCATTGTAAAATGACACGTAGTTAATTTGAAATTAAGGAATAGTGGAGATTTTAAATAAATAAAATATCAATGCGAGAGGAGCCTAAAATAAACAGAATAGAACAAAGGGACCATTCATTAAGAACGTCACACTAATTCTTGATTTTTAGACCCCTCCCCTCCCTGTCACAGGCGGTCATTTTTTTGAGCCCTCCCCCTCCTCCATATTTTGACGTCACTTTTGCACATTTATACCTAAAAATATAAACCACATAAAATTTTTAAAATTTGAGAATAAATTTCAAAATTTCGAAATTGAGGACCCCCTCACACCTTTATCACACCATGTCACACTTCAACGTGACGTGTGACGTACTTTGAGGATGGTCCGAAACACATAGTTTAATCGTATTCTAAACATAATAGCAGTCATTAGTAACTGCGGAGCTGATGTAACAGCGCTCCAGAATTTTCCCAAACACATTTAATTCGTCTGTACGATCAGATTAAATGTTTGTTAAATCTTTATTTAGTTCCAGCGTTAGTGGGAACGGTGATTGATTTGAGAGAGGGAATGTTTTTTCTAACAACAAATCAAACGACTCCGGCTAATTCTGTTTTCGTTCGGAATCAATTGGAAACAGGATGCTGGATAGACTTCTCGTCCAATAATGTCCGTCCATATTTCATCCGGTTAATCTGTGCTTCCTGACGATACGTCCATTTATTAATTACACGTTTATTTTTAAACTGGGGATTAGGTTTAATTCGACTATTTTTTAGTCGTAGTCTGATCTGAATCAAGTTTTTTTCTAAAGAGTCGACGGTAATAAACTTGTGTTTTTTATTACTTTAAAATAGACGAAATTAAGCTTGAATTTTCTATGCATAACGACTTTGTTTTTTTTTTGCAGGTAAGCCGAGTTGATGTGCGAAAGAGACGGTGACGGGCGAGTTTAACTCGGTAAGGTAATGTACCAACTCACGCGCGGAGTAAATGACCGCGTACCAAGGCCGTACAATCGGTCAGACACCAAATGTCACGGCCGCCGCGGGCGACAGGAAAACGCGTCACAGATGAAAAAAACATGACTCATTTGCCCATTATAACGTGAGCTGTCACTGGCTCAATGCGCAGACGCAGTCACCACTCCTAGAGCCAGGCCGAGCTGCACCGTGTAGGTACTCCAAGTTCCAACGCACTTACACTACGTAAAGCAGAGCCGAGTAGCCCTTCTACACAATCGTGCCCGCGTGTTATTGTTTGTAATTTGCTGACATTGAAGAGGAGTCATAAAACTAAGTAAATGCCATAGAAATTTTGAAACCTTTTCTATTTTAGGTCGACGCCAACTAAACTAATAAGATCTAATGTCAAGGACAAAGGTCGTACAAAGTCAAACCTTATTACGCAACATGCGCCTATAAGGCTTGCCTTTCTTTGTTTAAATGTTTACCCTGCGTTTGTTTTTCGTCCTTTTTGTAACAGAATTAGTATCTGTCTCCCGAAGCACTTTGATATTCCATGAGAGATTTAGTTTTGGCTGGCATTCGATTTTCGTAACGAAACTATAACAGAATTTGTGCCATTTGTCCTCGCATACGTGTTTTCCAGTGGATGTACATAATATTATAATACTTAGTACACTTATGTAGATTACAACATTCGCTCTTTCGTAGACACAGCGTGTCATGCTGGATTACCTGAAATCCGCTGTAGTTGTAATCTAGCTATTGTGCAAACAGTAAACAAAATACTGCGTAGTTTAAAAGACGTCATCCATTTCGCATTCGATATACCAAATCGTAAAGTGTGATACTTTTATGTATACTGTCAAAATCGTATTTCTAATAAAAAGTCTCAATTTAGGAGGTCAACGTTTTATGGTCGGCGTAAAGAGGATATTAAACATTTTTATGTCATGTTCGTGTATCATTGTGGTTGATGGGGCACGGTGATTGTCCGCGCTCTATTATTTTTTCAAATTTTCTGTCCATTCACGTACTTCCATAGAAACGTGAGCTCGTAATGTCGTGTTATCTAAGCATATACGTGACGCTTTTTATGCGCATTTTGATGCCCAAGGTGACCGAATTTTTTGTCGCATTTGGGTATCTCTTATCGAGACATAACCTTTAAAATCTTAAGTAATGAGATCAGGTTGGTTATTTTGTACGCCATATTAAATGCTAAAGACACGAAAATATCTAAAATATCCAACGAATTAGGTATACGTTAAAAACTTTTCAATATGCCACGTCTGTGAATAGGCTCGGTCTTAACAGTTTAATGATAATTATGTTGACTCAGCGATAACCGTATCAGAAAGTACACAGTCAAAGTTTATCCTGTCAAAGTCTGCCGTAACTCACGACAACCTGCTTAGTTATTCCGGCCAGGTAAATCGGAAGTCTTTGAAAAATTTTAACGTTGCCCGTAATTGTCACTTTTATGGGTTATTTTTCTGGTTGAATCGGACGTGGGTGGCGCGGGTGAGAAAATAGAAGTAAAAAGAATAAAATACCTCAAGAAAACATCTTGTATTTTTTGAGCTTTTAGGAGTAACGACATATTTTGATAACAATACCTCGACCGTAGTGCGGTGGTGTGAAATGTGAACATGTTGGGGGTCAATGTCCGATTTAAATAATATCGAAAAAAATCCACCGCCCGAAAAGTTAAGTAAGGACTAAGTTACTTTTGAGCCAGAACTTAGAAGGCTGGATTTACTATTCTGCGTGTGCTATTTCCACCAACTTAAGCTACATAAAGATTTTTCGACTCATAGGAATTTGGGATTTACCCCAGGAATCTGTTGCACGCAGAAATCAGCATGTTGTAAAGCTTTATTCTGGAGACAGATTCTAATAATTATTATTAACAATGACTTTAGTATCTCACTATGAAAGCATAGTATATGTTATTATAAAATAAAATACTATGTGACTAATTCGGAATGTCGCTACTCGCTAAGCATGGAGGTGTAACTCCACGGTGAGACGCTAAAGTTTATAATTTGCATAGCAATTTTTATTCAAGGCTTTAATTAACTAAATGTTATAAATGTGGCGGTGTTTTGAAACATCTTGCATTATCTCAGTGAATGCCCACCTTTGATTAACAAAGACTATTAGGTAACCTTAAAACTTGAGGCAACGACCTCACACGAGGAAACTGTATGAAAAGTCAAATAATATTTGTTGTAAGTGTGAATTGTACGGCGATGCTTCCACGTTATCTCCGAGTACACTACGTATTAGCACTTGCTGTGCTAATAATAAGGTCTTAAATCAACTGAACTGTATCGATAGTGGGGTACGCATCGTTCGATGTGAACGAGTGAGACGGAGGACAAACCTCTCGGGCCTCCCTCTCGCACGTTACCTGTGGAAATGTTGTGGTTACCTGGACAGGTCGGGATTCTAAACGCATCTCTAGAAAAATGATATACATTAGAAGGCTTCATTTTTTGTACATGCAGTGACTCGAGGTTTTTTTTGCTGACTGCCGCCTGACGAAAAAGGATTTCTGATCATTATTTAACTCTCACAACAACAAACCTGTTTCGAATAGGAGAACGCAACGGGATAAACCTTTTGATGAGGTTTAAGCTCTACTTGAGTGAAAGGCACTCGGAGATCTGAGAGAATTCTGCCAGTGGGATGATCCCCTAGCGCTGATTAAGAATTTGTGCACTTCGCTAATCAAAGGTAACGTGCATAGGGTTGCCATTTGTCAGTTCCCACATGACACACATTAGGGCCTGGGATGTATGGAATTGTTCTGTGAAACGCTTTGCGTACAGAACTCATAATAGGTATAAAGTAAAATGTTCGCTTAATATTTCAAACATGCATTTAGTAGGAAAATGTTACGAATCTATCGAAATTCACGTCAATATCAGTAAAACTATATAAAATAATCTGAGCTCCAAATAATCAACTCGACAGTCCCGACACAACCAATTTTATCCTTTTCGGACCCCCTCGCCTTGTCTATTTTATAAATTTTATCACGTTTTTCACATAATATGTGTAGGAAATACTGTCCCTCCCTGTGCCTCGAGGGCACCCTAAACCCGTATAAAATATTTTCTCTTACCATATTTTTCCATTCTGTATAAAATACCGAGTTATGGCTGGGTTGACTAAACTACGGGTTTATAGTTGAGGCTATCCAGAGGATTAATGTACTATTGTGGCGTTTATTATTCACAACTGCTTATTTCTGATGTTATTTGACAGGAGTCAGCGTCAATAGCGTTGTTGATTGGTTAATGTTTCGACATCTGCCAATCATAGGAAGACAACAATGTCATATTTTTGTGATATTTTTATGCCTTTTGACATCAAGTTACTCGTTTGCTTGTTTGCCTAGTTTGTTATAAAGTGTTTTATTAGCCCCGCGTTAAAAATGTGCCAAAACTAAGCAAGCCCAAAATCTTAGGCATTAAATTTTAAAAGGCAGTTGAAAGAACGATCACCCCGATACGTTTCGTGTTTTGCGCTTATTTAAATTTTTATTTTTCTTTATTTTCTTTCGTGTGTTAACATTTGTTTTTTTCAAACGTCGAGGGTTTTGACCTCCGTCTGTAAGCGACTTGTTTGTGCCTCAATCAGTTTCGAACTGTAGGTATGGTTCAATGACCCGGAACACATGACCGGCTAATTGTTGTATCGTAAGCGAGATCGGCCATCTTGTTTTCTGTTCCAAATTCAAACGTTTCGGTATTATTCGGTGTTCATTATATAATTTTAATTATGAACAAAATTACCACGACTTCCGATTATTCCTTCATCGTTATAACGGTTTACCAGATGTTTCTTCATCCTCGCAATTCGCAACGATATTCTGAAAAAACGTCTCTCCGTTATGGCAAAGGTTGCCTATTATATGTCTTATTCTAATTCAAATAATTTCGGATCATCCAGTGTTAATAATAAGAGATTCTTACTTTAGTATTAGTAAATATTGGCAATGTGCAAGCATCCACACAATAGTTCGTAGTACTTAAATGAGTTGATCAAAAGCGATCATACTCGGCATTGCTCCCCGACCGTTTATGATCGCTTTTGCCCAACTCATTGACAGAGTATTGAGAACGATTGTATGGATGCTTGCACCATGTTCGTGCTGATTATAAAGTATCACAAGTCATCTCCGATTATGTAGACGTAATGAGCAACTCGTATGACATAACGACGGTTTTCAGAATATCGTAGAGTAGTAAGTAGAGCCGGCATATTATTGCACAATAGGAAATATGTATTTTTTTCTTTCTTTAAATATTATCGTAAAAGGCTACCTGACTCATAATTTTTTCAAAGAATTTAAACAAACGCATATTTATAGTAAAACTAGCCCTACGAAATCATATTTCAAATAACATAAAATAAAAGTACACTTATCATTCATAAATAAAGTGGAATTGAAAATATGATTTTATATGTACTGACGAAAACGGAAAACGCTTTTAAGTTACTTCCGATTGTGATGTGACGTCGTCAGTAGTAGTTTAATGTCTTTATATTCAAAAAATATTAAAAACGTAATGAACATTAAATTAATGAATAAATTAGAATGGAATTAGATTACTGAAATATAGATATATTTCAGCTCATTTCATTTTTGTTTAATGTTACACTTTAAGCTTTTCGTTTTTTACTTCTAAACAAAATTATTTAAAATATTAAACATTACAATTATTTTTTTTTAATAGTTTTTGTTTTTTTTTTATTATAAGTTCCGACTCCTATCTCACGTAGACTGCAAGTTGGGATGCATATATTGAATAAAGAGTACCAAATTCTCCTAGTGTGACGACGACACTATGGCGAATAGTAAACTCATCGTGTTTTTGGCAGCATTTGAAAGGCGAAATAATCAAATCACATTTTTATGGGTTTCTTTGTTATAAAATATTGAAATAATAGTTTAATTTTGGTTAAAGGGATGATTATGAAACGATCTAACGAAAAAAAATTAGGTCAAGTAGCCTATTGTTATTGAAAAACGATGTAGTCCAATCCATTTTTTTGATAAAATTGAAAACAACGAAGTTACAAGCGTTTAAAGTAGTCAGTTAGAAAGAGAGATCCGAAATTGATTGTGACGTCAAAGTTTATATGCTGCATACAAAGTTCATACTAAATTACGTTTTGAGAGAAAGGGATGGGTAGAAAACTTAAATCGCTAATATCTTACTTATTTCTCAACAGAATTCAGAGATTTTTTTTTGTCTTATTTAGTCCACTATCATAATATTTTTGCATTTATATTTTTTTGTCTTTTAGTCCACTATCATATTTTAAATTTTGTTTTAAACGCATATTCTCTATTAACGGACGTCGCGTTGTTGATATCTACTGACAAACAGCACCGCAGGCTCGCGTTATACAACGTTTTTGTTGCGAGTGTGAATCACTGATAAGAGCTACTTCCGATGGTAAACCACGCCGCCTTATCACTTCGACGTATTTATTTGTTTGCACAATCTTATCTTTACGGGAATAAGAGGTTAAGCACTTCACCCGAAACTAGGATAATCTAAAAAATTCTACTCGACTAAATGACCACTCTCGACTTTGGTGACCAGTAAAATTTAGGATGTAGAGAAGACTGACTCTGTAAGTCAAGTTACCAACAAACATCTTTGAGGTCAGAATGAATCCGAGGCACTGGAGATCAAAAAGGTTGACTGTATGTCACCAGACCTAGGTAAAGAAGAACTGATCAAATTTGTTTCTGGTTGAACTGTTTTTTTTAAATAGGGTCATCTATAGGCTTTTTGCCCATATCCTTTGTTTGTAATTCTCATGTTAGGTTTCTTGTACCTAGGATCCCATCCATCCTTATTCAAGTTATATAACATTCTTGTTAATGTCAGTCCATCACGCTTTCGTACTTTTATGTGTATAATAATTTATGAGTATAATATAATATATTATGTGTAAATTTTTATACCAATTACATATATAAATATGATCATTATTTTTAAAATATATTCTATGTTATTGTATATATATATATATATTTTAATTTTGTGTATTGTCTACCTTCAGAGACTACGAACTCGCTATTTCACCTATGACTTGAAGGTTTGTGTCTTTAATAGCCATTTTAGTGTTCCGTTCTCTTATGTGATCGGTTGACGCCTCTAAGCCTAGATATGGCTACGACTGCATGAGGCACACTGTCATGGATTGCCAGCTTTCGGGACTTGGTCTGTATGATGATCTCCGAAGGACTAGTTAATCCCTGAGCCTCGTGAATTGTAAGAGCGAGAGCCTGTTCCCGAACCATAGCCAATGTTACTAAAAGTTACTTTCTCCTGTGTATGTACTAGGTACAGGGATGTTCAGTTTTAGGTATTCTCGCTAATTCTAATATACAGGATATTTTATTAGCCTCAGGGACCGCACAACTTCCTCCTATGTATAGATGTTACTATAGACCATGCTTAGTGCATAAGCCACATCCATAGGACTCCTGTGTATGCAAGAGAACTCCTGGGTGATATTGGTTACCAGGTTTGGACGCGCGTACTTCAGTTCAAAAAGGTTGAACTGATTGTAGGCCTGCCTGCACAAGCTTGTGAAGTACATTTCCATAATTGTGTATGAGGAAGGTCTGGCATATCCGGTTTGTAGTCATTCTGAACGGATTTGTTCGGTCTCCCCATGTATGTAAATCTTTGGAGGTCATAAATTATACCTCTACCTATACAGAGGCCTTATAACACCTATTGAATCATATGGTAGATTAAAAAAAAAACAAAGTTACCTATATTGTGCGTTAGAGGGAGAGAGAGAGAGACTTTTTCTGTTCCTCTCACACAGTATCCCACGAGGATTCCGCGCAATTTGTCGTAGCGGGTGGCCTAGGCTATCCAGTCTCTCGGAAGCCCTAAAATACATCCGACACGGACGCTCCAACGTGCTCCTAGTTTCAATTTTCTCAGCACGTTGTTTTCTATTTTATATAAAACTAGTTTTTCCTAGGACTTCAGTCGTAGCGTACCGGATAGCAAAAAAGTATAAGAATATATTTTTGGATTCTTGCTTTGCTCGTTTGGACCGAAGCAAACTTTAGAGTTGTTGTTAACAAGGTGGTGATGTATGTTTAGCCTCAGAGGAGTGAGTTAAGGGTACATGAATGTCAGTAATCAGATATATCTCCAATTCACGTTGGAGAATGGAGATAATCTAGAATTTACCTAAATCCTAACCCTTGTATGCGTGTGTTTGTTACTGAAATCTACTCAAACGACCGGACCGATTTTGCTGAAACTTTTTGTGTATGTTTTAGGGGTATTGAGAATGGTTTAGATTCACAAACAGAGACCGACCGGACAACTTCCCGGGTCCGCTAGTAATCTATACTAATAATGAAAAGCTAAAGAGTTTGTTTGTTTAAACGCTTAAACTAATCTCAGAAACTACTGGCTGGAATTAAATATTATTTTTTGTTGGCTATTCTATTTATCAAGTCTATTGGCTATATAACAACAACGACCAATAGGAACCGAGTAATTAAATAAATTATCAAAAAAAAGGTTGTAAAAGTAGGTTATTTATAAAGTTTCACGTGGACGTAGTCGCGGGCAACAACTAGTACAGTATAACCTAGTAGAAACCTATAAGCCTATGACGTAAATTTGAACTGAGTATTATTGAGCTAATAAATGAAACTGAGTATTACCTGAGATCGTGACTTAAGCCGGACCTGATGATGGGATGAACGAGTCATCAACAATTACCACATGACAAACGATATCCACCGTTATTTCACAGTTTAAATATCAGACAGTAGCGTGACTCTGCTGCGTCCTTGAAATCAATCGCACAGACACATTTTCGTATGTGCGAGGGGTTTTTAACTGAATTTTGCTATTTCATGCTACTTAAAATCAAGCTGGAGTATGCGGATTTGAATGAACTGCTTATTTGAAGGTTCTGGGGCATCTGGAGACAACTTACAACGGACAAGAATTTCTTCATTCATTTGTATGAAATTTAACATAACACGTTGCACCATAGCTTGTGCGTCATTAAAAAAGTTGTATGCCTTCGACCGCCGAGTCTTCCTTCTTTTGCAACAGTGCGCGCTGTGTGCACCACATTTCACTCGGCGAATAAATGAGCGATAAAGAAAAACGTACCTATTGGCTAGGGGCTCCGTATCGAGTGTAGCTGAAATGCTCAGCAATCTGTAGCTCGACCTCAATAATTAACGAGCACTAATGCTCGCCCGCAGTTACACTCGCCTGTATCGTTCAGGTAAAAATGTACTATCACATAAACAACCCCCCCGGCTCCTACTAGGGGAAGTTCCGTAGTGCCCCAGCGAACAAATCTGGACCTTACCTCCTTCACTTAAAGCCCATTTTATCGCGCGCATTGCGAATTTACGTATTTATATCTCCTTGCGCTCTTACGTGCCATAAAAATAAGTATTAATACGAATAATAATAAATTTGTACGGCGCTCACGTAACATACGGTATTTACTTTACTTATGTGAAACACTTTGTTTCTTTTTTATTGAGAATACTCCCATTGTGTTAGAACTTGGAAGGTATTCCGCATCCGAGTGTCTGAAGGAGGATTTTGTGGAAATCCAATTTGCCTGAAAATACTTTTTCTTACTTGGTTTGTAGCACCAAAATTAGACTTCATATTCCATGTTTGCTGGTATATATGTAAAAATGTGTAACATACTAGCTTTTGCGCACTGCTCTGCTCACGTGGAATTCGAAAATCGCTTAAAAATATTCGTTTCTTTCTGTAAACCTATTCTAAAAGATTACTAACTAATTAGTATTAGTTACACTATTACATATTCTGTGCTGGCATAAAACGATTAATTCATTGCGACCGTCCATAAGGTACGTTACGATCCTCGGTATTATAAGAAAGATACAAAGGATATGGGCGAAAAGCCCATAGACGACCATTTTTTATTAGTAAAATTAGTAAAAAAAGGGGGGAAGGGGGTTTGATAAAGTGTAACAGGGGGAAAAGCAGTTTTGTGATATTAAATTTCAAATTTTCTAAATTTAATCTCGAAATTTGAAACATTGGTGTGGTTTCAATTTTTAGATGTAAAATTGTAAATTTGTGACATCACAAGGAAGGGGGGTCTCAGTCATGTGACTACCTGTGACAAGGGGAGAAGGATTTCATGACCATCACCCTTTGGTGACATAAACAATGTGGATCAGTAATTTTCTTTGTCCCTTAACCACAGCACAAACATCGGAAGTGCTATTTTCGTAGTTAAAATAATGTTCAAGGCGATGTTTATTTCCACACATTTTATTAGTGCTTCCGCTTGCCGCCGTTTGTCCACACTCTATATATACAGACTCGTGTTTAACTTGTAGAAATGCTACTTTGTACTGTTTGTTGTCCGCATTACGACCCTGGCTTCGCGCACATCGGGGCGGGCCGCAATTTCATACAAGATTTGCTTAGGCAGGTACTCTACCTACCTAAATAAATATGTAACTAAAAATTTCCTCAGTTATACGTTGAAGGTATACATTTATTTGGCCTTCGTCTGCATTAATAAACATTATAGCATTTGATACAAAAAATGGTCAGGTATTTAGATTTTCCGTTTTTGTTTAGAACATTTCGAAATTATTGTTTAAGACTAAAATCCTATAAACCTTACCTGGACCTCGGAATTAACCCTTTAATATTCTAAATATACCCGGGGTTGATTTAAATTACAATGGGTTAAGACATGATGTAGAGGGTTTGCGTGTGACACTTGGTCCTTCGAGCCGGCTCGCTCAATGTGGATTACTTGTCTGTTTTTCCTCCGAATACGTTTAATAGATGATATAGGGACCTTTGTTGTTTTATTGTGTAGGGATTTCATTACTTCCTGAAAAATAAGCAAATGATTGTTTTTCAGGTTTCGGTAGATAACCCATTTATTAAAATAAATAAATAGATCTTTTTAACAAGAAAGTTAGAGTTGCAAATTGAAATATTTTTGCAATACAGTTGAGCTTCATTTGTTCGTGTCCAATAATAAGACAACTAGTTCTTTAGACTGAATAAAATATGCTCGCTGTACGTCCTTGGCCGTGTTACAGCAACTGATGGACTTAGTTGTAGGTCAAAATGTTTCGGACTTACCTACCCGGTTTTATTAAAGCAACTTACTTGGCTTTCATTTTACTTTATTGGGTTTAGGTGTGAACGTCGTTAATTATTTAGAAGAGTTTATTGACATCAGCTTGAAGAGTTTATAGACTTTATAAACACAGACGGACAAAATTGCCATAAATTTGTAAATATGTCGACCAAAACCAGGCATTTTCAGTCAAGTCGGTAACTTCAATTGATTTTTTTATCCTGGTCCAACCACAAAATGACCATCATTTGCATTTAAACGCTAGCACTAAAGTGGCTAATTTTATTAGGCGTCCGTTGTGTCTAACACCTTAATAGTGGTTCGAATTAAAGTAAAACAAGTGGAATAAAAACCGTTCTTCGGCTTTAACAATGTTCGTTTTAAATAATGTGAATGCAATTCAACTTAGTCGATAAAATGTAGCTTCAACAATCAAATTTATACCTGTAGAGGTAGAATCGTGTGCGGAATTGTTACATTTTTACCGGTTACCACACAGAGCGGCTGCACCGCTCGGAGCATATAAAATAACGCATTTAAATAAATTCGCAATATATCACGTGAGCGTATTAGGAGGCCGACACAAAAATTGCGAAGCGAAATGCATTTATTCGAGATGTGTGCTCCGAACATCAAAACACGGGGGTTTAATCGCGCCATTAAAGTTTCAATGCGCCGAGGACCGCCCGCGACAGATTTCATACAAAACGACTAAAACACGGAGCCAGCCTGCACTGTCGCCCGACTCCCGACGGAATATTTAAATAACGTCTGGGTCCAACAATGCCTGTCCGACCCTCCTTTGTTATGTTAAAATTAAGCCTCGATCCGTCAAAGGTATCGATAAATCCATTGTTTTCCCATCCCTACTACGGAATTTAGTTATTTTAAAGTAATTGTTTAATTAATTGATGGCGGAAGTTGAATTTGTTTCGGTTGTTTATGGAGTAATAAAACGGACTGAGGAATCATCTGATGATTTGACGATAAATGTTTGCTCAGTTACGAATTAATTGCGTAAAACATTAATGGTCTCAACTAACTCGTTAAGCTATAAATATGACATTATCGACTAGAATTGACCAGATGACTAAACATAATAATTATTATTATTCGAATATTCGATATAGTTTTTACTTGGTAACGTCAGATTTTCGGGTATTCTTTTTAGTACACAGGTAGATATATGAATCATGCAATATAATAGAGTTTTTCCTCGACTTTAATAAAAAATAGACTTTGCGTCATCGCGTATCATTTTGTGAGTTGTGACTAATAAAGGTTATAACAAAATCGATAGCGTACGTGCCACATGTCATAAGTCAGTAGAATATTGTCCATTTCATACAGTTCAGGCTATTTTTTTAACATAATATGAAACTAATTTATGCTAAAGTAAGACGCTAACTTCCTACTCTTATTGTATATAATCTTATATACAATAAGTGTTTTATCGTAAAATCACTAGGTATAATACCTGGACGAAAATTAGATGGGTATTCTGCAGTATATTTACTCTGTACTGCTAGTAGTACTGCAGAATATTTTGCTGCTAAAATTGTACGAACAAGATTCGTTAACACGAGCATGGGAAGCATCAACTCCCTACTTAGTTATTAATAGCAAACATATTCCGCTACTGAAATTCGAATTTCATGCGATCATATCTCCCCGTGAACTCGGCTCCCTCCGGAATTCTTGCCGAGTAATTAATCAATTTGTTAATAATAATTAATGCTAGCTCGTACTTAATGGGTACCACGGAGGCTTTTAGTTATCAAGTAATGTAGCAGGCAATAAGTTATCCAGATGCCGCTTCATAATTTATATTCATTTACCTAAAAAGTTTTTGGACGTTTACTTTGTAATTAATTTCGAAACAATAACTTCATCATTAGTTGCGTTTTAAGAAACAGACGGTATTGTGTTTTCGTTTACCTTATATTCAGTTCAAGGTATGTACCGAGAAACATTTCGATTTAAGTATATTTTCTATAGAATAGTTAAAAATTACTATAAAATTTTCTAAGTCTAAAAGCATTTTCATTAGCTAACTCATTTTTCACGTGAAAGTTGGAGCGAAACCTGTAACAGGGGTCGTATATCAACCGGCACAGTTAATCAAGAAAGGTACAATGTTTAATTCCAGCAATCCCAAATAGTAGCAAATAACCAAGAAGTACGGCCAAACAATGCGATAAATCTCAATAAATAGGCCAAAAAATTCCACCCCAAGGTACCGCGGCCCTGAGCGCCAGAGCCCCTCCATCACGCAGTTACGAATGCCTCCTCTTAAATCTGTTATTACTATAAGGCGCATTTCATACTCTACGTTTTTATACTTCATTTTTTTCCTAAAAATGTCTTTCGAAAATTTCGCAGGTGAGCGCCTGAATTCCTAAAATCCGTGAAAATGCTTCAATGTAAAAAATGACAGTAACGAAGTTGATAAAGAAATGCTTTGAACTCCTGAAATTAGTTTTTAGATGCCTGTTTTATAAGATCATTTTCTTCAGGCGAGTCGCCCGGGGCGTGTTTATATTTTGCGTCACATCAAAATAGTCAAGCCTGCGTGATTTACTAAAGCTACGTATCACTGCTCAGTGGGCTGATAAAAAGACGCTAGTGGAATTTATTCATACCTGAAGAAATATATTTTGCCTTTTTTAAATCTAAATATTTTATCTGGAACAGACCTGATGTAATCAATCATACGGGCTCAATCAATCATCTTGAAAAAAACTGAGGATCGTTTCTATGCGAGGAGAGAGCGCTACAAGTTATGATCCTTCTCCAGCTTTATTTATAAATTTACACGGACGATAGATTATCGATTCTTTAACCAAAACGAGCAGTGTAATAAACGACATCATATTTTATTTATGATTTTATTGTAAGACGCCGGCTCGACCGGAGTGATACCACAGACTCACAGAAAACTGGTGTAAAACGGCATAGTGCTGTGTTTCGTTCAGTGAGTGAGTTTTCCGGTGGCCCAACTTTCCTAATCCAGGGGGGATTAGGGAATTCCTAGTCCCATTCCCTATTCCCTCATAAAGGCCGGCAACGGACTTGCGACTCTTCGGATGTTACGAGAGTCCATGAGCGACGACAGTTGCTTTCCATCAGGCAACCCAGCTGCTCTTTTGTCCCCTAAATATTATTTTAAAAAGCTGAAAAATGTTACTACGTACTATATAGTTATACTCGAATGGGCAGACCTCGATGTAACTTTACAATTTAATATGTTTACTCCGTAAAAACTAGTTACTAAATGTAGTACATTTATAAACTTCCGTCTAGCCCGGTGCAACAATAGTAAGGTCACTGCAGGAATTTATTCTAGCCGGTTCTCGGTAGTACACGGTACATGAATTATATTATATACACCAGCTTACAACTATGATCCAACGCGGAACTAGTTCTCGGGCCTAGAAATGATGTTAGCACTAGTTATTGTAAAGGTTTGCCCATATTTCTCGGCGAGGAACGTTCGAGGTCTGTTTCAACATTTTACACTTATTGTAAAAACAGTGACAGCCTACGTTCCATTATCCGAGTCCATTCCCATAAATAAACCCATAAAAATGTCATTTCAGTCTTATTTCGTTTCGGTGTCTTCAACTCTCGGCGTCGTAAACTTTATGCGCAAATGCTACGAAGTACAGAGCGATGACTGAACAGAACTCGATCTGAAATTGTATCAGTCTGATTCACGAGAATTTGCTGGTGTGTCAGTACTGAGGCCGTGTCGGTTCTACAAGGCCTCCCTGCGGCATTCCTGCCAATTACTACCAAATTCTCGTGGCTCGTGGTTTGTGGGAATAGTTATTTATTCATACTACGCATGTAGCTTCGGCAGGGATTATCGGAATAACATTTTAATGTCCATATATTTATTTCATTTAAATCAAGAGGTTTTTATTATTGCAATCAACTTAATAGGTTTTTGATTGCTCGAGGCTTCTGTTTTACCTTGACTATATTAAACAATTCCGTTATAACTTTTAATAGATTGATTTATCCTACGTTAGCTGCAAGCTTTCGTGGCTTCAGAGGGCGATAAAATCAAAATTAAATATTGCATAATCCCGTTTTATGCTTCATAATAAGCTAGGAATCGTTTCATTTTTTAAACATAGACATTACAATATATTTGTGAGCGTCCGTAGTACCGTAAACACGATAGCTTAAAATTTTCTCATTAAAAAAAACACAAAGATGCCTCTAATTTTTACGCATATTTCTTCGTTTCGCAAAACGGCGCATTCGCAATCGACGATTTATTAACTCACGATACAAAATTCTGTTACCGAGTTCCTGTAGACGCGGTTTTTTTTATTTTGTATATTTATGGAGTTATTAAGAAAAAACTGTTTTCGCGGCGATTTCTCGTCGTTCTGTTTCACCTGGCATATAAATGACGGTCGTAAGTGTGAAGAGAGAAAGACAATGTTTTATATTTTGCTTTATTCGCCCCCTTAAATGGAGCTACAAAAAATATGTCAAGTTCTCAAGCTAAGCCTCTGCAAACAAACGTATTTCATACGAGATTGTGTGGTCCCTGTGTGAGGCGGTAATAATACACAGCGGATACAGGATTACGTAGCTCATGCTAACAACACAAGATAAATATTACACAGTAGACCGTCTTCATACTACACCCCCAGAATTGAGCATAGATCCCATTAACGTGACTTAGGAAAATTGCTGAGCTGGACATAGGAGTATCACGTCGCGCGCCTAAAATTGTGTCAGGGTTCCATAACGTCGTTGAAGTTCTAATGCCACGTAAGTCAAAAGTAGCAACTTTTCTGGAGAGCGAAACAATTAATTGAATTTTATATAGATTACAATACTAATCTGAATTTTATATAGATTACAATACTAATCGATTTTTACAATTTAAAAATTGTACAATTTTTAGTTAGCTGACACGTGTTCCTGATTAACTTAAACGATGCGATTTCCGGTTTTTAAGGAAAAAGGCATCAAAATGACTAAAAACCCAAAAAGTGACTTACATGCTGTTAGAACTTCAACGACGACAAGTTGAATTTTAGTAAAACAGCTGAGTAACTCTACTGTATATTTTTATTGTATTAGCCGTTGTGTGTTTAGGTTCTGGTACGTGTTAATCTTCGGTTGCGTCTACCAGGAACAACAGCGATCATTGTAATGAATTAGCTTCAAGCTCAACCCCGCAGTAACACTAAGCCTCGCTAAGACGTTATCAAATAGATTTAGTCTAAGAGCCAACAGTTGTCGGACACACTCTTAATTTTCTTCTTGTTTGTACATTATCTATTCTGCTTTAAATCCAGTTTCTATATGCATTCTTCAATAGTAAAAAGCTCAACTTTTTATAAACTTTATTATAAAGCTCTACTACTATATATACTTTCATACTAGCTCTTGCCGGCGAAATCGGTTCGTGCATTCCAGGGTTTAGCACCGGGAAGGAAAAGTCAACTTATTTTTATATAATAGATTAGCTTAGTACTTTATATTTTACTCATTTCATTTAACTTTATGAAAGTCTTTAACGTTTCGTGCTAATAATGATGTTGTTAAATTTCAATATACAAGATGTTTGTATCGTTGTACAGTTCTATAGGTTAATCACTCACTGTTTGCCTTTGTTTGTTTGCAGGTAAACGTTGTTTGAAGCTGAATAAACATTTCGTTGATTATAAGGTAACATGGCTTATTGACAACGTATGCCATTTATTTTAATGTTTTTTTTACTCAAAAGGAGATGTGAGAAATGTTTTTTTTTTATTGTATATACAATATTTATGCTGTGTTATTAATTTTGTATGTGTATGCCAATGATTTTATTTTGTATGCTGAGACCAATTGTTTTTCTTATTATATTTTACTTATATATTATTTTTTTATTATTTAGCTCAATTAATGCCCAGCTTAGAAGAATGTACCCAGTAATAAAAATAATAAAATATATTAATTTAGTTTCGCCGCTAGCTCTTAGACTATGAGTGGTATATTTTACTCATTTTAAAACTATTATATGTTATAGTACAACAAAAAAAGCACCCAAATTCAAAAAATGGATGACTTCCAGAAAAAAGGATACGGGTGTCTGAGTTTGTTTTGTTTGAGAATCATCAGCTTGTTCGAAGTAATTAATAATAATCACCGTCATTATGTTTCTGCCGGAGCTCTAAACACACAATCCTCCCATTTTAAAGTCGGTTTTAAGCTAATTAATAAACATGGTTTGTTTAAAGCCAGCCGTTAAAATTTAATTAAGGCTTAATACGATACGGCGCATGATATTGTATGAAATTGATCATGACGTTAATACCGCACTCCAAATTATTATTTGCAAGTCTTCTATTATGTCTGGTTTACACGTATTAAGTATATAAGTAGGTAACTAAATTTTAACTTAATTTTAAGTTTTTAAGTTAATTATCTTATTAACTTCATGTAAACACAATTTTTAGTGGCAAGTTAAATGAAAAAATGTAATTAAAATTTACTTAACAACTTAATACGTGTAAACAAGACATTAGGGTGAGTACCTAATGCATGATGACATACATGAGTCTTAGATACTTTCATAGTAAGTACAGAGATGGGTATTCGGATACTTGCGTTGCGTAAACGTTGAAGCACAACAACATAATAGGGCAGATGAACATAATATAAACCTCCACCTTTTTGAAAGTCGGTTAGTAAGGGTATTTCAGCATTGTTACTTCATTTGTCCGTTGCCCTTTCAATGTAGTCTTTAACTTTGTCATTTTTCCCTTTCCCTAAAAACTAAAATTATTTTAGATACAAATCGAGTTTCATAACTAACATGTATTGTATGTTACTTATGTCTGAACTCTCTGAGTCATTCTTGTTGATCTTAATTTTGGTGTACTTATGGGGTATCCTCACTATAACTACCCAGGACACCAGATCTTCAGCTGTCACCTATAAAGTTCCGTTCACTAGATCGCTTTATTGGGTCATCACGCTCATAAGCACTTTTTATGAAGGCCCGGTCGATATCCATTACTCAGTCAGACGTGTGTACGACAGTACTGGAGGAAATCAAACATTCTGTTACACCTCCAAATAAGGCTTTTAGTGCCTGCCTCGCCACCCACACGTCATTTTTTCTTACCCCGACTTGATTTGACACCCTCTTATGTGTACGCGCGAAATCCGACCGTATCGTCGCGTAGAAAGGTCCACTTTGAAACTACAGTCATACGTGACTAGTGTATACGAAAAGTTCGAGGAATCACCGAAACTCAAATATGAAATCAATAAACACCCCAAAATTAAACAGAAGAATATTTTGAAATAGGTGATTTGTGTATTGTTTATGTAAATAAATGTTTATCCAGCCGAGGTCCAATAGCAAAGCTTTTTTAAAAACTGTCACTAATTTTGTCACCCTTCCATTTTGCTCCCGAAAAATGTAAGGTTATTTTAAAATTTATTAGATGTCAATCCCGATGGTCGGGATGGCACGCCGCCTTTGTCATGACATAGACCTCGGGTCCGGGATGACGGGTGCTTTTTATCATAAGCCCTTCAGTTACCTTTCGACTATTAATCAAGGGAGTTTTTTTATATACTGTATTTTAAACTCTATGAATGGGATATGTGGAATTGACAGATGATCTAAATGATACCGAGAACTTTAGAGTATTCACCTAAAATTGGTTAAATAATGATTTCGATGAATACGTTCTTGTAAAAATATTCGATTTTTCAACTGCGTATAACAAAAAAGCACCGTTCGGAAACCGCAAAATTTCGTTGAAACCATTATGCGAATAATCATATCCGCTTATTCACTCGTCCGGTCCTCATGCAAATAAGGTTTTTTGGCGCTTTGTACTCAGCATTGTCAACGAAACACGCCCGAACATGCTTTAAATCCCGTACATGCGTAGGTTTAATTGTCATGGGCTATAAATTATAATATAGATATGGTCTTATCCGGTATGAATGAGTGGGGAATTATCGCTAAATTATATACAGTTACATAAAAATTCATACCAGTCTTCTAAACGCCATGTCGGTTGGCAATTAGCAAATACCACGACGAATATTTAGACGACATCTATAGAAACAGAAATAAAGTGATTATTAAAACTCTTTACTATCCTAAAATTTCGGTTAGTAGAAGGCGCTCATTCAAGAAAAACAACTTTTAAGAACGGAACGAAACACTCAAGTATATATTTTATCGTACTTGATACGTAAAAACATTCGGGCATTTTCCTCGCTGGTGTGGTGTGGGTACCGGCATGACCCACCAAGGTCACGGGTTCAATCGCACTTAAACAAAACTTAGTTACCACTGACCATGAGAATATGTAAATATGCACTTGATACTATCTGTATTTTTGAAGCTTTAAATACAAAGAGGATTTATGAAAGTTGTACCTAATGTTTTTGATAACAAACCATCAGAATTGCTTTCCAAAACAAATTTAACAAGGACCGACGGATACATCAGCTGAACTTTAAGCTCATTTGAAGCTGAAAATCCTACATTTTTTACAATCATACCAACATTGACGACTTCAAATTATTTTTATTCTTGAATAGTAAATTACAATAACTGTTCTATTTTTGATTTGTTTGTTTCACATTGAAACTCGTAAATATCGAAATTCAGAATTAGATCAAAACCCTCGTCATCGTATCTCCTCATGTCATCACTATTGTGCATTTGTGCATCACGATTGGCGAATTGTGTATTGTTTTCGAATATCCCAAACAGTATGTTTTGTAGTTTTGGCTAAATACTGTTGCCGTTCGGGAATGTTTAGTCATTTTGTTCGTCTTCCGTTTACTTGATCCGATTATGTCTAAGTAATGTATATTATGTATGTGTGCGTCTTAACCATGTTTACATGGATGCTTTTAGTTATTGGTCGGATTATGTTAATCCCATCCAATCCTATTAGTTTAATGCAATAAAAATAACCAATATAATGTGATTTGTCATTGACGAAACCACCGAAAACTAATAGTATACGATATTTCGATGGTTATAATTTCAAACCGTATTAGTCAGCGCTTAATATTAAAAGCATGATCAAAACATTTTGAGATGGTGTTTACATTCATAAAGGTCTCTTTATTAAAGAGAACAGCATCTTAAAAGGCGCTGACATATTATATACAGGCCTTAGATACATATTATATGAGTGTAGACTACAGTTCCGGACTTTACGTTGCTATGTACAAAGATGAAACAGATACAGATCGTGAATCTAAGTAATTTGGTCGGGTTATCAATTTCTAATTCGCAAGTCTAAAGTATTTTAATGACCGTATAAAACTGGCTCGGGCTCGCAGGAGATGCCGGGCGCGAGGCGATGATCTATGACGTCACACGCAGCCTGCGCCCGCGCAGGTACCTACAAGCTATTCTTGTTCATGGTCAGTGACCACGAGACCTTTTCTTGGGGTGACTGTACTACCAGCACATAAAGAGCCGCACAAAAGAATGTAATAAGTTAACATAACAGCTCATTTAAAACTGGTCCATCCGACCAGCGCGACTTGAACCGAGTCATTTTCTCGTTTTCAAAGAGCGAATAAAGGATGCCCTTCTTTGAACGGGTCTCGCGTGCTGGTCTCCCGTCGCATTTCTTTTTCATCCCATATGTTTTCTGATTATTTTTGTGTCCTTGCAAGCTTGTGGGCCGGGTATTTATAGTGGCTGGAGGGATGCTACGATTTATCGTAATAACAGACATTGGCGATAAGTATAACTCTCGAGTATGGATGAACAACATTGTGATGTGCGCAGTGCGGCATACAAAATATGCTGCACATAAATTTAGTGTTAGTGTTAGTTTTAGTATAAATATATGTATGTTAGTCTGTAAGGTATTTATAATATGGGTAAATATGCCCGAAA
>JAOTAV010015115.1:0-25244 GCA_026546445.1 Cyclargus thomasi
TTTGTATCACTTGTCCACACTTGTGCATAACAACGAATGTTTAATATTCGATATTCTACCATTATCACACATTAAAATCCGAAATAACACAAATTTAACAAAAAATACAAAACTCACAACGTCACTCTCTGAAATCCCCGCCAAAACTCCTCATGTTCTTTTTTAAACTCTTGGGGCAGAATTTATCAAAATCGTCAATCGCAATGCCTACGTCATAACTAACATGCCTAACCTAACCTACATGCGAGCTAATTTTTATCTTTATCCGTTTAGGGGCTTTATATAAACATTGAGGTGACTATGTCATTTGAGTTTATTATATTGATGATTAGCGGACCTGACAGGATGACAGGCCGTTCTCAAGTCCCCTAGAACACACAAACATTTGATCAAAATCAGCCCAGCCGTTTGGGACGTGTTCAGTGACAAACACAAGAATTATATATAAATTGTTATATTTCTGTCGCACTCAGAGAGTGTCAGAGAATTTATTGACGATTAAACTTCAATTGAATCAATAATTATGTTTGATTGACATCGTAATAACTTAGTTCAACTTACAGTATTGGGAAGCTTACAGTATTGGGAATAATCACTTGATAAAACACGTGGATTTTCCACAAGGCCACAGGTTCCATTCAACTATTCATATACTGTTCTCAGTGAAAAGCATTCGCATGTGTGTTTTTTTTACAAAACCGTCCATCCGTTTCAGTACAAAAGTTTTTCTGTCGTATTACACTTTTGCAAAGTTTGTTTCCCTTACAACCACAATAGTAAAGGGGTGAGTCTTTTCACGCTTACTGTGCATCGGAAACTGACATCGCTCGGGTGAAATTGTGTACAAATATACTAGCATTTACTACTAATAAAAACATGATATGTGTACTGGACTTTATCTATATATTAATTCGCAAACGGAAAACTTTGTACCTCTTTTTACGAAAGACGCTGAGATGGAATAGCATTAAGTTTCTCCCAGTTATAGTTGATGCGGTGGACACAATTTTAAAACTTAAGTGTCATTGAGCCACAGAGATAGTCTAATATTTTATTTTAAGTATTTGTTGCCACAACGTCAAAAGAAACATGTGATAATTTATCTCAGTATCAAGGAAAGAAAAAGACAAAAAACACGAATGTTATTTGAGAGCCGCCCTTAAACATTTACTTTATTTTGTTTATAGTATTACATCTACGCGTGTTTTATAAAAAGGTATACAAAGTTTTCCACTCGTGTATTAATATATAGATAGCGGCTCTAAATCCTAATGATACACATATAATTACTTGTGATTTCGTTGTGTAGATTAATTTTAGCTAAAGAGTTTTTACAGCAACAATGGTAGAGTATAAAGAACTAAGTAGGTTATCTCCATAGACCACGGCCTAGTGTATGTGCCGCTGCAGCACACAAACAAAAAATCTAAGCAGTTTTATTAATGCGAATTGAAGCAAAATACATCAAGTTGTAAGCTTGTACTAAGCTTACTTATTTAAGGGTGCGTTGGCGCATTGATAGGATGGCACAAACAAGCATCGTGCGCTCTGTTCCTATGAACGTAAACTACTTGTTCTATATATACTTAGACAATAGCGTGGTACAACACACAATGACTATACATGATTAAAATCATGTTATTTAATCTTTTTCTTCAACAAACATCAGTTTCAGAGTAACAAGAACTCCTTTGTTAGGAAGTTCAGAATGGAATATGTAAGTAGCTCTTTGCACACACTCTAAATCATTATGTTTTCTTAGGACGCCATTAAAAGTTAGATGTGAATAATGAAATAGTTTTGCACTCGTTTGCAGCGTCGATTAGGTAAGATTTATAAGCCTATTTAGATTTTATGTTACTACTCAGAAAATATCATTTATACTTATAGTATAATAAGTACTAATAATCAAGTATTTACCATTCATACAATATTACACTGATTAGAAAACTTTATACCTAACGTAGGTATTACGTAAGCGATATCGTCTATACTAGTCCATGATCATATTATAAATGGTAAAATATGCTTGTTTATGTCCTTTACGCCCTAACGAAGGAACCAATCAAGCTAATTTTTGGCATAGACTTAGTTGAAAAGATAGATAAGAGAGTTAGTTACAAAAGCAACTTTTGGTCTAGAGAAAACATCATGCTTAAAGAAGGCTCAAACGAATATTTGCATTTTTACGTAATTTTCAAAGTCCACGCGAGCAAACCTTGGAAAAACTAGTAATCTATAACCCTAATAATGCAAGTTTCAATCGGGGTCATATTTAACCGATCTAAAAATAAATCAAAATATTTTCTTTTACTGAAAAGCTTTCAACTGTCGCAGTAAAGGCGCGTGCACTGACCTGAATTCTGGCTCTCACTTCGAATATTATATACGCTCCTCAAATATAACGTATTTTATAGAACGCTTACTATAATAATGCATTTGTGGTTATTGTTAATCGTTAAAATAGAATGTGTTTTATTGCAACCAAAATGTTTAAAGTGTTATAAAATATTAGTCTGAAAAAAAATCTACGTATGAATCTAAGTATTCTACCCATAGTATGCACAAGATTTCAGCTGTCGTATAAATTAGCGAGGCACGCAAAACTTCGATAGTGCGATGTAGAATTCGTAACGCTGATTGTGGATACTGCTACTCGCTCAAATTTCTGCGATAGATAACTTTTCATATACTTAGAAAAAAAGAGCAGAACACTTTGCATTGTAACCTATAAAAACTCTCATAATTATCCAACCGACGACTCAAGCACAAGGTATAATACCTTCATTAATTCATACAATTTGTAAAGGTTCGATAAAGATGATTACAATAATGGCCCACTTCCAGCAGTTACAGGTTAATAACGCTCCTAATACCCGAATTAAGTTATTAATTTTTGATTTTAGTTTCCTTGATAACTCCATTAAGCCTCGAAATTGGTAATTTCGTGAAAATCCGGATTATGCGTGGAACGGAACAACTAACTGCAAAGTGTGTAACACGTAATATGTATGTGTGTGTGAGCTTACAAGGAGATTATTGTGTAATGAAGCTAACCATAGATTAAAGGAAAACAGACAAACAACTGCATGATACAAACTTACCCGATGTTAAATGATGACTAATAAATATTGAGGTCATACTTTTCTCACAAGTGAATAAAATACTAGCTTTTCCCGCGTCTTTGCTCGCATTAAGAAGTATTTTCATACAAAACTTCAACCACCAGAGGGTGGAATAGTCCACCCTCTGGAAGTGAAATTTCATAAAATGCTTAAAAACGTATTTATTTATTTTGAATCAGCAGTTCAAAAACAAAATTTTAGGTCTCTAACTTAAGAAATTTTGAAATTGCGTAGAAAAATTTATACAAGCTTTAACCCCCTTTTCACGCTCTTAGGGGTAAAAATGCTTAAACATGGATTTATTTATTTTGAATCAGTATCTCAGAAATAAAATTTCATGTCTTTAACTAAACAAATGACGAACTTTCATACAAGCTTTATATACTTTATTTAATACGAACATAAAATAGATTTTAAGAATCCCGATAGCAAAATGAACGCGTTGGCTAAGGGCCCTAGTTGTATAATTATGCATAGAACGCCATCCTAATTAGGCTTCCAGCTTTTAGCTATACAATGGCATGTCATACGTATGACAGTGGTAAAGACATTAGCCGCCCAGGGGAATCCCGACATGCCCCACTTACATATCGAATGCCCCAACCCTGAATGAGCAAACATGTACAATTCTATTCCTAAATATTTTTTTTCTTACTTAAGCATACAGACTATTAACAATCCTTAGACGTAGACGATTCAGGTCTACGTATATTGAGAATAGAAGTAGACGTTCCAGAGAGATTTTTTTAATCGTCGTGGGTCTGACATTTTTCCCGAAAATGTAGCTAATGTCTTATTGAACTAAAAAATTAATTTAAAACTTTTCAATTAATTTTTTTATTGGCGCATTTTAATAAACAAAATTCTCTAGCGAAATATCTAAATTCAAAAGGGTTTTTAATGATATTTAGGGGGCAATTGAGCAGACGTTTTACCACATGGAAAGCAATTGCCGTCGCCCATGGACACTCGCGACATCCGAAGAAGAGTCGCAAGTGCGTTGCCGGCTCTTATGAGGAAATAGGCAACAGGGATATGATTAGGGAAGTTGGGCCACCGATAAACTCATTTATTGAACGAAACACAGCACAACGCCGTTTCACACTAGTTTTCCGTGAGGCCGTTGAATCATTACTTTGAAACTACTGAACGGATTTTAGCTATATTTGGTATACACTTACTGGTTGGCTAATACTACTAATACGGCGTGATCCAGACTCAAATATATGAGAAACATCCCCGAAAACGGGGATGACAATTCCCGTTATCGGGGATTACTGAACTTTTTGTTCATTAATTCCCGTTGACGCGAATTTGAGCTTAAAGTGCGGATTTGTGAACTACTAAGTTGGAGTTAAAGGTTTCTTTTATTAGTAAAACAAATATACTAGTAAGAAAACATCGCCCCCTCTTCGATTTTACTAGCTTCAACCTACTTCCGTGGGACAAATACAGACAAATCTAGGGATTTGTCTGTGTTCCACGGAAGTATAAAATCGGAAACAAAAGTATTATATACAGCTATCCTGTTCCACTTTTCCCCGTTGACAATCCTCGATGACACCAAATTAAGCTTATGGTAAAAATTTACGAACTAAAAATGTCAACTTATTCCTAATTAGTTTAAAATAAAATACTTATGTAGGAATGAGTCACCTTTTATTTATTACACTCTTAAAGTTTATAAAAACACAGAAATCAGAGTAAGTCACAAATATGCTCAAAACTGCTAGGACACTTCTGAGCAATGTTTTAAAATGGTCAAGGTAATGTTGATTTAATAAAAGTTGCTAGCAAAGTATATGACTCTAATTTCTGTGTTTTTATAAGCTCTTAAAGTTATCTTGAGCAAAAATATTAATAATAGACTACTACTAAGCTAGATTCTTATCCAATTTTTACAATGGTAGGAAAGGTGGAAGTGGGAAGTGGAAGGTGCCAGATTTTTACAATTAATATTTAATTTTTAACATAATGGGAATTTGTTAAGTTTTTATAGTTCACATTTGTGCTTATAGTGGGGATTTCCTTACTATAAGCTGAATTTGAAGACAACGGGGATTGTCAACGGGGAAAAGTGGAATAAACCCAAATTAGGCATGAAGCAACTAGTTATTCTTCCCTACATAGTATAGTAAAGCTGTATATAATACTTTTAATTCTGAATATACCCTTCCGTGGGACAAAAGAGACAAATCCCTAGGTTGAAGCTAGTAAAACCAAAAAGGGGACATTGTTTTCTTACCAGTACATTGGTTTTACTAGTACAGGGAACCCTTAACTCTATTTATCTAAATAAAAATTAAAGCACTGGAAGTAAGATCTACAAAAGAATGGCTTGTGTTGGTGTTCATTTTCTAGATTGAATCGAGCTCTTATTTCATAGTTGGGATATAAATTCAGTAATATTATTGGAGAGCCCTTGTTAGTAATAGAAATAGTTCGGAGCGCACGATTACAGTTTCGTCCATGACGATTTCGTTTCAATTCCGCTCAAAATGGACGTCTTATTACTTACAGTTTAACTCAATTTATTAAATATAGAATTGTAACGAAATTGTAGCAATACCAATATTGAACGATTTCTATTGGATCACTTGCTTTTATTTATTCTATATTTAGGTTATTTTTGTTTGAAGTTCGGAGTAGTGTTTGGGTTCTGGTAAAATTTATTTGCCCACAAATATAAATAATATTTTTGATTCAAAGCAGTTTTGTTTCATAATTTGTTTGTAAAACGAAAAACGACGTTTGAGTGAAAGGTTTCCAAACTGATTTATTATCCTCTTATGTATAAAAGTATATATTGTGACTTTTTTAATATTCCAGAAATTTTCCCTTTCTCGAATACTGAAAACGTTACGGGACAACAAACGAGACAGCGAACCTTGATTAGATAAACATTGCTTAAATATTTTTATGAATAAGGGGGTTAAAGTTTCAGGGCCTGTTTTAGCGCTTACTAATAAGTGTCTGATAGGCTATCCGCATCTTTTTTTATTAGATGTTGTATGGAGAATCTATCAAAAAAGTTGTCGATAACCTATCAGGAACTTTATCAGTAAGCGCTGAAACAGGCCCTTAGAATTGTAATCTACACAAATAAAGTTCAATTTTCCTTAGTCTACATTCATTTACGATACAAAGTTGACGTTCATTTACGTTACCTGCCTTGATACTAAGGTCCAAAGACATCTATAGGTTTTATATTTTAGCAAAACTCACTCACTAATGAACAAACTTTATTTGAATTAAACAAAACTAGAGTATTATTTTATTTCTAAGACAGCTAATTATAAATGATACAACATTTTGAAATCCTTATTCTGAGCCCTTTAATTTGACACCCATATTGCAGTATCGCACAAGCGCCATGTTAATTTTTTTTTTAACGGAACCCATCCTAGAGCACTCAAGGTGATTTTGGCTACTAAGACAACTCTGCTGCTTATTCAATGGTGTAAATCTATTAAGCGATTGTAGAGATATCAGGGGGCTTAGCTACGACCTAATCGATTTGTTTCTTTTTAGAATCGCCAAACGAAATGTATGAAAAAGACATAAGCTTTCGTTACGCCTTATGTTTTTTCATACATTTTGTTTGGAAATTCTACAAAGAAGCGGAAACGTTTAGGTCTTGGCTAAGCCCGCAGGTTATAAGTAATAAAACACACATACATATTACAAGATACAAAAAAATAACCCTCCCTTGGCAGCCGGCAAAAAGTCATCGTTGAATGAAAACCAATGCAAATATTGTTTAAATGTTCAGAGAATTTCTTCAGTTTCTTGTACAGTCATACTGAGCTATTGATTTAGCGAAGTAAAAACGCCTCCGTACAGTCTCGAATATCAAAAGGTTGCGTCAACAGACTTAATTATTACACCAACTCATTTAGCGGGACCAAATTAATGGACTAAGTTAGATAAAGTTTGCGAGTTCACTCCTCTTACCAGCTTTTAATATGAAGCCAGAATTTCGGATAATAATTACCCATTTTCTCAACTCAAGTTTTTTAATTTGTATTGCTGTAAAAAATATTTTAATTAAAACGTTTTGTTTATATTCATAAAGACAGATAGTTTTTGATTTTAGTTAGATAAAAACTTTTTCTAATACGAGGACGAGTGTTGTAAATTACCTAAAAATCATTAAAAGGACCTAGGACTTAAAGTACACACAAAAAATTATAATATAATTAAATCACTGATACATAATTTGGCACCTTTAGTTTGGAGGAGTTTGGAGGCATCTTAATTGTTTGTACAGAAAATCTTATGTAATTAAAAATTAATTCTTAACGCGCCATTTTGCTTCTTCTTCAAAAAGCGCATTAAATATCTATCACACAGCACTTTCAAAAGTTTTTAGCTCAACAAAAATTCCTAATTTTCTATACAAAATACATTTTGCTAGAAAATTCGATTACTCTCCCTAAAAGCACCGAGTAGCTAAGCCCGGTTTCAATGATAACAACTGGTAAACGCACTACGGTACGGTACGAAACTTATGAACACAGAGGTTTTAAGCTGCTAATACATGGTATTACTTGGCATTTACATTCGACGACCTGTCTCTCGACTCAGTTGGTAAACATGTATTAAGCCGGGGGTCGTGGGTTCGAATCCCGTCTGACGAAGCAAAAGTTTTTCAATGTTCCTGGGTCTTGGATGTGTATTAAATATATGTATCATGTGACAAAATTCTTACGCACGGGGCCAGACTGACGTGGTGTGAAGCGTCCATAGATATTATTATTATTTACAAAGGTTATATGATTAACAAATCTTCTTAATGATTCGCTTTCCCGTGGAGGCCGTTTATTGTTTCTAAAAAAATTTTCAAACACTTATCTTCCTTGCAGTTACTGTCTCTCCGTTTAACTCAGTCTGTGTCAAAAATCATATCGGCTTGTAGCTTTTTAGTGCATAAAAGAAATCAGGCATTTGCATCAATGTTGGATGATTTGTATAATATTTTCGGTGCTAAGTAACCACTCATTAAAAAACTCATAATGTAGAGGCGTATGAAATTTTCACGTTACGACAAGTTAGTCGACCTAGTCCAGAGGATTTTTTGATGATATTTACGTGACAAGCGAGCAGACGGGTTACCTAATGGAATCCAACTTCCGTCGCCCATGGACACTTGTGATATCCGAAGAGTCGCAAATGTGCGTTGCCGGCCTTTATTTTTGAATAGGCAAGGGGAGTAGGGCTTAGGGGATTAGAGAAGTTGGGCTACCGGTGAACTCACTCACAGAACGAAACACAGCACAACGCAGTTTCACGCCAGTTTTCTGTAAGGATTCAATAGATTAGTACGTCTGGGGCCAACCATATGCGAGTTTTCTTACGATAATTGTGCGGGCATCTGTATTTTGTAATCGAGATCAAAAAAGTCTTACTGATACATACCTTCACCCGGTGTCAGCCTGCACTCTTACGCCGTTTGTCCATTAACACCGTCAACCGAGAAAGAGATTATTTCGACCCTATAAAATGCAACTTTATGATCTGTGCTCTATGAACTTTCATTTTCTAGCGACATTGCTCTATCGTCAATGTTGTCGCCGTCATTTAAGATGAAGAGAAAAATTAAACCTGTAGTCCTGTAGTGAAAAGTGTAGTATGTCACAAAGTTGCATTTTATCCTGCCGCAATATTCTCGTTCCCGGATGACGGTTTTGGTGGACAAACGGCGTAAAACTACCATTCCGATAATTAAAACCCAAAAATCAAATATCTCTGTGTCATAAGCAATAACTTTTATTTTCTAATAAAATGTCATGAGCAGCTACACCAATGGGTCTAACTGCCCATGACACCGCTAATTTGTAGTGGCGTAGACCAAGTTAAAAGCTTATTTTATATATCTAATATATATATTTTATTATTGGCGTTTTATTTTAGTTTTTGTGTGTCGCAGCCGCTGGCTGTCGAGACTGGAACGTTCGACGAACGTTACGAACGTACGACTTGTAGTAGTGAAGTATTAAAAAAAAGAAAACAGAAAAAGGAACGTTATCCGACCCAACATTCAAACATCGCTAATAAACATCCTCAATGCGGTACCGTGAATGTATTACAATGGCCCCGGATCTCAAATCCCTATCTTTTATTCCTAAATCCCATCGCAAATGTATATTTTATTATTGTATAGAAAAAATAGGTAGTTATTTTCCTATTTTCCCTTTCAGTTAAACCTGATGACCTGGAAGCAGAACGGAATGAGCGTCGGATGACTTTCGTTTTCTTATTTCTTTGTATAAACAACCACCGCAGTATAGCTTTTGTACGAAATCACATCAGACCTTATTTTCTAATTTTATGCTTCGTTTTTCATTTATGTCCCTTATAAAATTTATCGAGAGTCTATCATAATTTATGATTAGGTATTTCTTATTACCAAAGAGCAAAAGTATAGAGTGGCTGCTATAATATAATCCCATCAAAAACATTTTCATGTAAAAAATTTTGCTATGATGAGAGCATAAGTTCGTGGACCGTTCGGATACCTATAAAATCTAAAATATAACAGTTACCATATTCAAATTTACAAATAAAAAATTTGAACTATCTGGCACTATTCAAACCAAAGTTACGAGGGGGTCAAAAGTGCGTATAAAAATAAGTAGGTAGTGCCCCCGCCAACCGCTTCGCTTTTACTCATCTTGGCGGGGCCACTACTGTGCCCCCAGATATAAGATGATCGCACAATTGTCAACACCGTACGCGCCGCACGCGCTGTACGCACCGCATTTCATAGCTCCTCTTCATAATCGACGAATAAAACATTTTTACAACCGAACATTATAGCCTCCTTTTTGGAAGTCGGTTAAAAAATAACCTTTTTTGCTTCTGCAGAGTCCCGCATGTCCTACATGGGTGAGTTTGACTTTTCCGCTCTTAAGCTAGATTTTTTTTCGTGTAAGTTTAAGTTGTTTATGTATTTTAAAACAAATTAATTTTCAGAAGACCATTATGCTCCCATGTCGCATAAACAAAGCCAGTCAGAATATTACCTTCAAAGGAATATCAGGTATTGTTTATTACAGAGGGAATATATCTGTGAAACTAGATGGAATTCGATCAAATCCTATTACAGAACATACCTTAACTCACTTACTCGTGTATTGTTTGTCTTATTACAGAATACGATAGTTCTCTGTTGCTGTAATATTAAACGGGCGCTATGAATTGATTATTAAGTTAATATAATAATCATAATTAGTTTTAGAAAATGACTTGTAACAAAACTTTGAATGAAATCGTCTCTTTTTAATTTGGTCTTGTACCAAACAAGACCAAATTAAAAAGAGACGATTTAAAAAAAAAAGTCGTTATTTTTTAAACGCAGTAAAATTTTTGTCAACTAGGGACATGTTTTTTATTGTTTCGTTGATAAATGAAATTCACATGACATATCGAACGTTGAATTCGTATTAGGCAGGCTCAAACGTAAATTTTCTTATATTAGGTTTGCGAGGTTAGGGTTGCCTAATGCGTTATCCCCCATCTAGACACACTATTGTATAGAATCAGTAGGAAACATTGCTCAGATGTTCCTTAGTCGGAACAGTTCGGAAACAGTTTTCTGCAAGGCCGTGGTAACACTCCGGTCGAGCTGGCAGTTTCGTGCCAAGGCATGGCTCTCCCACGGCAAAGATTCATAAAAATCCGAATTTAATATTGCGGCAGTAGCGAAATCAATAGAGACATTTCCGCATTTACAGATAACTAAAAAGGCGAATAACATTTACGTACATTAGCAACTTTTCTTTTACTGGAAAAACTAGAAAGTGGATGTCTAATAAAATAGGGCTTATCTTCCCATCCATTATATTCTAATTAATATAGATGAAAGGCCCTTAAAACAAGACCCTTCGTTGTTCCGTTAGTAACCTTTTCTTTTCCTGTCCGCGATAGTCTTTTATTTCATTTAATCTGTAAATACTATTAACCTCCTTTCGAAAAAAAAAATTACTAACTACAGCTCGAAATTAATATTGTTAGTTTCAAAAATTTAATACCAGCGTTTTTTTTTAAAAGAATGCTATCGTTTTGTGTGACTATTGCCAGCTATAATGTCTGATAAGGGAGCTTGACAAAAATTTGTTAGATGAAATTGTAGACCCAATAAAAACTATTAAAGTATTCGATAGGATACGGAACCTTTCCGCCCTTGCGTTCCGTTTTCGATTTTCAAAAGAGCTTTTACTGATTTAAAACAAATGCATTAATCGAGAGCGTAGCAAAGAAACATAAAGCTCACTAATGGATTTGAGATAGTGTTTTTTGAGTTAATTTGTTGAATTTGTTACATTAACTCCTTTTATATTTGAAAACATGACTTAAGCAGGTAACTAACTATTTACAACATTAGAACAGTTTCTCTCTCTCATCATTTACGTTATAATTTTAACAAATATTGTAAACTTGCCTAATCAACATAGCACTAGCCTCTTTGGTTTTAAAATTTTTTGCTTAAATTAAGAATATAAATAATTAAAGTTGTCTTCGTAATTAAGAGCATGTGTTGTATTTATTTTAAATATTATTAATATATTTTTTTAAATCTGTTTATCAACTATATTTTGTGTTTCCCTTTTTAAAAAAGTAATTTCTTACTCAGTTATGTTATATATGTATTTTAATGAATGGAATGAATTGAACGGGTTTATATTATTAGTTTTATTCTATAATATGTTTTTTTTTACAATTTACATGATATTATTAGAAGCCATTTTATAAATATAGTTGCCTCAGTAATAAGAATATCATTATTGTTAATTAACTTACATGATGTGTGAATAGAACTTAAGTTTTATTGTGATTAGTTTTTTTTATGTTCTTGCCACTTTTTTTTAAATTGTATTGTTCTGTTGTCTGTAATTATCTAATATATAAAATTCTCGTGTCACAGTTTTCGTTGCCATACTCCTCCGATACGGCTTGACCGATTTTGATGAAAGTTTTTGTGCGTATCCGCCATTTATGAGAGTCGGCCAACATCTATTTTTCATCCCCCTAAATGTTAGGAGTAGTACAACCCTATTTTTTTGGCAAAACAACGTTTGCCGGGACAGAAGCTAATGCAGAGTCAGGTTGTGTATCTAAGTAAATTAGTCGCATTGTCTCAAACCCAGCCGACCGATCACGGATTACACGGAATTGACATATTCCAACCAAATGACATAGGTCCATCCACTGGCTCTCTTTAAATGTCCCCCATTATACAATCAGAGAAGCTGAAACAGAGTCACATTGCAGATCTCACTAAATTGGTAACGTTATGTCAAACCCAGCCGACAGATCACGTTAAATTACATGGAATTGATATATTCCGACCAAATGACGTAGGTCCGACAACTGGCTTTCTTTCAATTTCCTCTACTATACATAGAATCCATTTTTTAATCTTGTATATGTGTATAGTCTTCAGTTCTCCTTTTATGCAAAAAACAAGAGTTCTCAAAATGTTAGTTATCCCTTCTTCTTCCATTCTAGCCTTCATTAATATTATTACCAAAATATACGTTAGCTCTGATTCGCGTCTGACGTGCCTGGCATCGCTCATTCGGAGCCACTTAATAAATTCGCCGAGACGTAGCCTTTTATCTCAGTCTTGATGCATTCTGTAATATAACTTACTCAATTTAATTACACTGTTTCTATCGGCGAAATACTGTTTGAAACGAAATGCGAAACAAATTCGATGAAAGTTGGATGTAGTGTTTAGTTTTTAGAATTCCCTTTTCAAAGGGTAAAAACGGGATCGTATTACTAAGACTACATTGTATGAGTATTAGTCCGTCTGTCCGTCTGTCTGTGTCGGGGCTGTATCACAAGAACGACAATAGCTAGAAAGCTGAAATTTTCACAGATTATGTATACCTGTTGTAGCTATAGCAACAGACATTAAAAACAAATTTAATATTTAAGGGGGGCTGTCATATAAGAAACGTGTTTAGCTCTGTGTATGGTCTTTTGTCAACTGTTATAGCCATTTAACTTTCGGAAATACTTTTCCTCAAGTTTAGCTCCCTACCCAAACCAGAACCTTTCGTGCTCGAGTGAAAGTCGGACTTGGCCGGTTTTTTTTTCCTATTTTATTCCTAATCTCGTTTTACATGATAAACGAAATCATATTGACCATCTCTATGGCTGAGTGGTTGAGCAGGTGAATTGTAATGATGGAACAAAAAGTTTTCTACATTCTTAGGTCATAATGAACACTCTATGATACGCGAATAATAAAATCTAAAATGTATTTCGTGTAGTTTTAAGTTGACTAACGACTAAAGTATGGTCAAAGGCCAGACATATAAAATTAACTATAAAAATACAAAAAATCACAGGAAGGAGCCTTTGACTTGGCACGTATGATTTCATTACTTTAGAAATAAATAAGCAGCTCAACTGGCCTGTTTTTAACCGACTTCCAAAAACGAGGAGGTTATATGTTCGGCTGTGGATATTTTTTTTAATGAATGTTTTGGTGAGATTATGTTATACTTGCTGTTACTTTGTTATTATATTTTGTTGTTTAATGTACATTTGTGCGTTGTGTGTTAATATACCTAAAAGTGTATTGAGAAATAAAACTTTCGTTTCCCGATAATATTGTTTGTACCTAATTTTTTCTTTATGTACATTTGTGTTTAATACAGTATAATTAATTAAATCACGCTAGATTGATTATTGTATTGTAGACTGTATTATAGACCATTAAATGATCAGTCAGTCAAATAACTGATTCGAAGATTATTATACCGTTATTCCTGACCATACCATACAGATGCCAGGTTGAGCGTGTAATCTTCAACTAATATTACTACTAATTAATCCTAACTTAGCTGAACTACACAGCACAGCACTACATAACACTCGTTTAGCGCGCGTCTGCAATTCAAACTGCGCCGTCGATATTTATTGTATCATTATTCCATGAAAACAAAAGAACGTCGAAATGAATTGGCACTTGCGATTCAGTTATTGAGCCCGACAATGGAAGGGGGATGTTTGCTGATGAATTATCAATTTTCTCTTTGTCACCTCCCAAACAAAAACTCGATCACATACCTGGGGAGCGTTATCTTGGCAGAGACGTATGACCGTTATTTGTTAATGTGGATGAGTCTGTGCATGTGTGAGTCCAGGGGGCTGTGTGTGTGTGTGTTATCAATCAATCTGACGACACTTGGATTCGGGGACGTCAATACAATATTTTATTGTACCCATGATGATGATACAATTGTTCCGAAATAAATTGGATACTGTTAATACTTTTGATTGAGTGTTTTTTTAGGTTCTAACATCCTATGGAGCACATGCATAATTTGGTTACCTTATGTGAGACTCGACCGACGAATTATGACTTCCGAAGGCTATTTCCTATCTTTATTTTTCTCTTCCCTTAGCCTACTACCCCATAAAGGGTTGACAAAGTACTTGCAACTCTTCTGATGTTGCAAGAATCTATCGGCAACTGTGCCTGATTGCCTTTCATCTTGTTTGCCCCCTAATTTTAAATTAATTTCTCTTCTCTTCTTGCGCGAATTTGCATTCGCTCAAAATTGGCGGTATGTTTCATTAACTCTTTGTCAAAGAATTTGTCGTTTCCATTCAAAACGCGATTGTAAACACAGTGTTGCATTATCAATTTGTTGTTGACAATCGCGGTTTTTATAGAAATTTGACAAAAGGTTAATGAACCGTACATATAAAAGCCAATAACTGAGTTCCAAAAAAGATATGTTTATAATTTTTTTGGCTGTGATATTTTTTTAATAATTACATTGCTGAATATTAAACACGTATCTTAGTATTTTCTTACATGGAAGAACCAAGAATAGAATTTCTTGGAATCGTTAGCAATTTACGAGCTATATTATAATTAACGAATAACATTTACACGACGTGTAGTTTGTTTGACAATCTCGTGCATCACACAATGTTTTGACAGTGTCGTGAGAGACCTTTGAATAATATCACGTAAATATATCTACTTCTGGCAAAACGGTAACGAACCTTTGGTATTAAAATATTTATGCTTTATAAATGTTAGGTATAATTTTACGAAACTGCTGAAATGAGATTTGGTATAAATATATAGATATGACATAGATAAGAGAATACTATTAGTGCACCTAAACGTTACCGTGGAATAAAACAGGAATCTCGATATTGCGTGTTCTAACTCGCCGCGGGCAAAGCCTCGAGTCAAAGATAGTTTGGGATAACTACAAGCCATATGCACCTCCAAAGACTAACTTGGCCACATTACTAGACTCATCCAAAAATTCTGTTGGGGCTTAAAATATTTTCTCAGTCCTCACATAATGCGGCTTATATCCTTCAAAATATTATAATATTGGATCCGAGCGGTGAAATGGAACGCAAAATCGATTTAGAAATTCAGAATGCTTTGAAATCCATGCGACATATTCCAATCGTGCCCGAGAACGAATACAGTTTCTGATAAAGAAAATTAAGTAAATATTTTTAGTATAAATATATAATAGTTTGCTTTCATTTTTTTCTGATAAAATTATAGTAACGTGTTTGGATAATTTAAAAAATTGATACAGTTAACGGACCTAAATTTTTTCATGATATTTAGGGGACAAGCGAGCAGACGGTTTATCTGACGGAAAGCAACTGCCGTCGCCCATGAACACTCGTGACATCCTTAGAGTCGCGAGTGCATTGCTAGCCTTTATGAGGGAATGGGGAATAGCAATAGGTCTATGAGTTTAGGGAAGTTGGGCCACCGGTAAACTCACTCACTGAACGAAACAGCACAATGCCGTTTCACGCCACTTTTCGTCAATTGGTCTAAATCTATCGGCTGGGTTTACATAACACGACAAACTTAGATCCTTGAGTCTCTATCCAGTCTATCCGTAAATACAAAGGTTATAATGTGTTTTACATTTTTAACGCACATTAAGGCGGAAATAATGGAAGATTAAATATCATAACAAGATTGCTGTTGAACCTTGAGGAAACTTTCAAACTTGCGTATAAAGGGTTAATCACTTCGCAACCTGAACTAAATAACTCAAGACAATGTTGGTAAATGCTTAATGCTCCCAACTAATTACAAAGTTTATTAATTTACATTGTACTAGGAGCGCGGAACGTTTTAATCCGTGTACATCAACCGACGCTGCAAGAAGTTTTACTATTCACCACTCTAAATATCTAAATATGCAGCCGCCATTCGGTGTATCGTAGGGACCCTTATTACCAAGAAATAAGGTTCAAAAGTAGTACGATCTGACTATATGGTTGTGGATAGCATGAGCTGGTTGTATTATTTACAGCACCTTATACGATGCGACGTTGGGGATTAGACGCGTCGTTCGAGCACCTGTTTGTAGGCCCTAGAACGAAATTAAGCGGCGCGACACCTGTCTAACGCGCTAAAATATGAAATTCTTCGCTCGGGATTATCTACGCAAAATAGAATCCATTTAACCATTAAGTATACTCGACAACACAAATCTTTGCCAAATTCAGAGTGGGGTCCTGTGCCAAGACCGTTTGCGGTTCTTTGCCAGTAATTTTATTGCTTTTTAATGTTACGAAAAATGGGGCACGGAGACATTTTTATGCACCGCTTATAAATTGTTCTGTATCCCGATTCTAGCGTGCAACATTAATGCAGCTTCGTTTCTTACTCTGTCCACTTCGCTTCCTATCAGAAGGTTAATGGGAACCCGTCGGAATATTTTTATTTATTTTTAAATGTACCCAGTCCTTTGCGTCCATTGTGAGTAATTTATTTATACAGTACTATATACGATGCCCGCAACTACATTGCGCCAAAACCCGTTAATCACGCCGGAACCGTACGTTTTTCCGGGATGAAAAGATTCCTTTATCCTTTCGCGGCACTCAAAGTATCTACATACCAAATGTTAGCAAAATCTGCTTAACAGTTTGAGCGTAAAGAGGTAACAGAGAGACTGACAGACAGACACGCTTTTGCATTTATAAAAATGTTAATTTAGCGCGAAGTAATCGCTCATCAAATAGTACTGCCTGGGACAGGATTTTAAAAGACCATAAGGTTGCTCAAGCGCATACCAACATCATTCTCACTGCATAACCGGTCCAGAGGAATCAAATACTCAACACCATAGCCATCTATGTGCGTGTTTCCTCACCATGTTTTCCTTTACTTAAAATTAGAAGTCTCTTTTTCCCACCCTGGTTCGAACCTATCATCCTCTCGAACCGACGGCTTACCCTCTTGGCCACGGATGTTACATGCAAGTTTAGTCAAACATTATAAAGCTACAAAGATATTAAAATAGTAGAGAATTGTACCACAGGATGGAAATGATAATATTATGATAATTAATCATTTGTCATGGTCGTAATCGTTATGGCTGGCGATGACTAATTAATTTCATATGATTTGCTCATTACGTCCATTGATGCTCTCATTGGCGGTATTTGTCTCGATGTCACGACGGTTAACATGTTCAGTTCCTGCTCACTGAGCCAGATCATTGTCTTGGCTCACTAGATTTTACACCGAATAATTCATTTACCTTTGCTTCAATTAGCTAAAAAAATTAAATTATTAATATACACAGTTGTCATCAACTATTAGCACCAAAGCCCAAATGATCACAACGTACTTTTAAAGAGTACGTTAGCCCCTTTTCATATGCGACCGTCTCAGTATTTTATGGACACAACCTTACACAACAGGGGCGGAATATGGCAGGACGGATTTTAATTTTTTTTTAATAATACTTGACATAATACAATAATCCTATGAAGACTCTGTTATATTCTGATATATTTCACGAAGTTAGGAAGAAAATTGCATAAGAATTCTTCAAAACAGCATCACTACACAAAGGCATGCCCAGTCAGCTACCTGGCTTCGACCGCATTGTTTAAATGTACGTCCCGCATCAGACAACCGAAGGACTTATTGGAGCGCTGCAGTAGTTCTGTAAATCGACAGCGTTCGGAACTGTTGATCAAACTGTTCGGTTTAGAATGCGAATCTAACGTACGTGATGTCAATATATAATTTAAAGATGCTTTTTGATTTTTATCTTATCCCAACAGTATGGGTATCAAATGAAAGCTAGTAAAACATGAGTCCAGAAAAATATATATCAAATTATGTTTTTAACACAAATATTCATAAAGCGTGCGATTAATCGTTCGGGCGGCGTAATTAGTAATTATTGTAGTAGGCAAGGGCGGTGGTACCTAAAAAAAATTCTAAAATTAAATTATTATTAAAAAAAAAACAAAAACCCGACTGCTTAAAAAGTCTAAAAAAATTAAAAATCTATAACACTTAAATTAGTTTAACATACTAATTTAAGGTGCTGCAGGCGGGGACAAACTACTCTGTTATTCACTAGAGGCTACAGAAAGTTCTACCTAATACACAGTTTGTCTCTGCATGCGGCACTTTAAATTATTAAGTTAAACTAATTTAAGTGTGATAGGTTCCTATTTTTTTAAGCAGTCGGGTTTTTTGTTTTTTTTTTTTAATAATTTAAACAGGCTTACCTCACATTTAAACCTGTAAAGTGCTCTTTATGTGAAAGTGTTCTTTGGCGTATTTTTAAAACCTCCTATCTACGATCTACCATCGACCTACGCGGAAGGTCTACCACCCATATCGTCTTGATGAATGGCAGTCTTCCACAGTACAATTTTCACGTAACTTTCTGCCTCGCACAGTAAAGCTCTGGAATGAAGTATCACCAGCAGAAAGTCCGGACCACTACGACTTCAAACCTAAAAGGCCGGCAACGCACATGCAACCCTGATGTTGCGAGTGTCTATGGGCGGCGGTAGTTGCTTTCCATCAGGTAACCCGTTTGCTCGTTTGCCTCCTTACTTTTATAAAAAATAATAAAAGTCTTAATCTAACGGTTTCAATGACATTTCGGTACTTAAAATAGCTTAGGGATCTAGAATAGGGGCTAGGGATCGAACTAATAAAGAAAGATTTCATTAGATAAACCATGATACACAGAGACATGTAAAAAGCCTCAAATTCTTTCGTTGAATGTCTATTAGTAATTAATAGGCAACATTCGATCTTGGAAAGACATCATGTAACCAACATATTTAATTTTTTATGCGATATACTAATTCCACGCGAGCGAAGCCTCGGGCAGCAGCTAGTTTTATAACAATTAGTTACTTTTTCCTGTAACACGACTCCTAATTTCCTCCTTACAGATTTAAGATTTAAATATCATTGCATGTCATAATTTCCACGCGAGCGAAACCGTGACGCAACCTGTTGTATAATTAAACCTAATGCACTCTACACCGCCGACAGCACTACTCATTTTATGATTAGAAACATATCGGCAAAACGTACACGCGTGTGCTGCTGACAAAAGTCGGCGGCACGAACCGGCGGCCTATATAAGAAAGAAGCGTTCGGCGCACGCGTTGCCAAATAAGTAGCTCTTGTTGAGCCGTTGACATGTCGTAGACATACTTTACTGACATGTAATAAGTAAAGCCGCTGGATTATCCCGCCGAAAAGATGCAAACGTCGACCGTTTAGAACGCCTAAGAAATCTGTTTTATTCGAACTGTAAGAACAAAACTATATACACGAAGTACGAAGTTATTTAAGTGATCCTAGTGGACATTTCTCATGAAACATGCATGAGTAGCGATTGTCAGTGTACCGCTCCTTCACAAACTCAGTAATATATAGTACAACAGGCGATTTATATATGGACACAGTTTGCTTTGCACGGAGACCGTTATTTCGATGCAACAATTTGAATTTAATATTATGTTCTTACACTAAACGTGCATTAAATACATTAAACGAATTTTGAATTTAAACAAGAGTGAAAAAAATTAACATGTTTTAAAGTTACTGAACAGAAATTTATATAGAATCAGTAAAATAGTTTTACTGTCAAGAAAACCACAATTTTAAATTGCATGGTATCTAAAACAAGATTTTTTTAAAATAGCTAGCTGACCTAGCAGCTGGCAACGTCAATATACTGGTAATTAATTTAATATAAAATATAAATTATTTCTGCGTCACTTAGGGGTATGATGTACTTTCTGACTACCTGAACTTTGAATTTCTCACCCAGTTGGACAGCTTACAAGTAAAATCATAGAACAAAATTATTCTCTTTTATCGTCCTATAAAGGTCTCCTGCGGGGTTATATGACCCATTCATTTTGTGGACGGGCCAGTAGCTTATAATACCTTGAATGCATAGTAACCATAAGACATACATATAAAAGTTGGTAACTGTGATGTCTTGGTATTACTCCATCAATTACAGCCCAATCATGCCAAAGCATTATTTTCCCACGACATAATGAAATTACATAATGAAGTAGTATTGTATTAATTGAAAACTTTTTATAGGTCAACGTGAAACGAATTCGATCCACCATCTCTTAAGATACTACGCGATACGAGGAGGTCGAGTGTGCTCCACATGTCATGACCCGCCAATTTCATATTGTTCACAACTCCCACCCAATACAGATTATAACCTCATTGAAAAGTGCTTCAGCCGAAATAAAACTACTCTTATTGCTACGGTAGTACGAGAAAACACAAACGAAAAGAATTGTAGAGATTATGTTTTAATATCCAGAGAATAGTACTCGATTTGTTTAATGAAGTTACACGTTTTGGTAACTATACGAATTAGGGTCTGCTTCACCGCTTACTCATAAAATTTCTGTTACGCTTTTATTTTCCTTACAAAATCTGTCAAATAAAGTTGTGGATACACTATATGCAAGCCGTGAAACAGGTCCTAAGTTCATTAAATTATTTATCACAAGTATTAAAAAATAAAGAAAGAGTAACACCGTCAAAAATGAACAAAAAAAAATGAACATGTTTACGTGACCTTTAGCGGTATCAGGCTGTCAAAGGTGACAGTTTGATAGGAACCAATTTCATAACGGTAATAGCAGAAATAGTTTGGGAGTTACATTTGTACGCACTTTTTATTACTTGTAATAAAGTTAGAATTTCCAGAATTTATGTAGGTTTATTTAACTGAGAGATCTAACTACTTCAGCCTCATTAAACTTCATACTTCAATTTCACTAACATACCACTAACTCTTCTCTTCTCTTCTCTTTTCAATTGATCACTTTCGATTGAAAAGATAAAAATACAAAATGGCAAAGTGATGATCTTATTACAATTTATAACAAAACAACAGTTAAAGCCGAGTGCCAACAAGAAGTAAGCGACGTTTTAAATTGCTCCAATCCAATTTCAAGTTCATCGCCAAAATTAATTTAAGTAGTAATAAAAAATTACTAAGAAAACGAGACTAAGCGGAACTTTCGTTTAATATCCGTATCTTAAATACAACAGAGAAGATTAAAGCTAGAAACGATTCAAAGTTTATTGCACCGCAAAATACATGTGCGATGCATGTGGTCCATTCCTGATCCATTACCGGAGTTCCAGCGCCGATTCATTAGTGAGCCATTCAGCTGTACGTATTAACGAGAATACGTACAACTACAACAAAGGCAACGACTTTTAAAGGACTTTTCTCGAAGGTAAGCCAATACTTATAAGATTTCGCAACGTATTACATAGCTTGTGGGCTTGAAAGTTTATTGTGGTACATTTAACGTATTTTACATAACGATCGCTTTGTAATGAATGCTTGTTTTTTTTATATTAGTGTTATGGGCTTCTCGCCCATACCCTCTGTTTTTTTTTTATATTTTATATTTTTGTACCAAAGAATCTCATCCAAACTTCTTATTCGATTATTCAAAAAGCACTTGCTATAATATATTTGAAAAATCTTTACATCGTGAACCTATTCAATCAGGCTCAGCTATATCAAATCGCTGTACCGTACCCGGCGATAATATAATGCACATCAAACGCCGTTGAAAATTGGTTTTGAGCTAAGAATAAAAAGAATTATTAAATCAAAAGCACCAAAATATCATAATTATTTTAACAGAGATCCTAATAGATATCTGACTGTTTGTATTTCGTGCGACCGAGATTACTATAAAGCCAAAATTTGCGATTTTTTAAAGGTCATGTGCAATATGTATTGCCAGCAATAAAGGATTGCAACTTATAGTTAGTTGCAATCCTTTATTTCTAGACTTCACGATATTATTTGTAATGCTACCAAACCATGAAGATCTAAAAATTGGCAAGACAAAAATTGAATCGGCAATACGTAATATGAAACAAAATTGCCTTACAAACGCGATAAATGCGTTAATAATTTTCATACCTAACATATAAACATTCCAATTATAATTTATTGCATTTTAAGTATAAGTAAAATTATGGCCCCTTAATTAATTTGTGCAGTGTATTTGTAATACGAGATGGTTTAAATTTTAAACATGTGATTTGATGACGCACCGCAGACACCTCAGTCTCTGCGGATTCATTCATAAAGGCTCACTGGCTTATGCAACTCAAACCCACCACAACCTACCTGTAGGTCTACCATGAGTTTAAAGAAATAGTATTTGTCGATACTCGATAGCAACTGTGTAAATTTTTAGTATGGCAAAATTTTACAGCGCCCCTAGCGGTCACTTGGTGCGCTAAAATTCTCATACTAAAAACATACCTTGTCTTAATCGAGTATCAACAAATCCTATTGTTTCAAACTCGTGGTACACCTATTGTACTTCAGCCGAAATACTATAATAATACAATTTAATGTTCGCTATCACCAGTCCTCCAACGGATTTTAATAATTTTCTCAAAAACTTCCTTATAAAGAATAAACAAACAAGAAAATCACTTTCGAGTTTCGAATTCGAGACTTGACGTCTTCAAAAGTTCGGGCACCTCAACTCTCCCGTGTATTTCTTTCTCACGTTTAATCTGTTCAATATAAAGTACATACACTTTGGATGATTGGGGAAGTTGGAGAAATTTCGCGAAGATCGACTTCTGACTGTGGATAATGAAGCTGTGACTTATGCATTCTCATTACGGTGAGTGGTGTCTTAGCCGTTCGAGGCCGGCTTTGTATGAGAGTAACAGCGGAGTTTGTTCAATGTAATTATGTGTTTCTATACGGTGTATAGAAATTGTAGAACTTTTTTTTAGATTTTCTATGTAATTCGGGTTATATTTATTTGGTGTTTAGACTAAAGAGCATTTGATATGGATTGTTGCATGTAATTTCAAGTGCAACCCTTCGATTTAAACACTCTTTTATTCGGTCGCCGTATATGATCAGTATATAACGGTTTAATGGAATATAAGGTACAGTGGCGTAGCGTGGGGCTCGCCTCGGTCGGCGCTTTTGGGGCGACGAAATTTCACAGAAAATTAAAATATCCTAAACATTTGACTATTTCATATTTCTAACACAACATAAATTCCGAGCCATTGAAAAAGCACGGAATATTTAATCACTTATTCTGTGATGAAATTCTAGGAATTCCGTAAGTACCTAAATTGCAAAATAATTATGACAGTTCTTGCCGAAATTTATCTCAAAATAGAACTGCAATTTTTATTCGCGCGATTATTTAGCCACTACTTAGCTTTAATGTATTATGTAACTAATAACACACTAAATTATATGAGAGTGTCTGCACACAAAAAAAAAACAAAAATTAGATGAAAAAATTACGCGAATAATATCCGCGTGACTAAAAATCGCTCTTATTTTTTGTAAAAAAATGTAAAATTAAATTAAAAAGCTAAAAACTAATTAAGGGGGGGTCAAACTTGACTTCCGCTCCAGGCGGACGATACCCACGGTACGTACGCTAAGGTATATATTTAACCATCCTAAAAATATTTAAGTGTTATAAAAATTGGTAGCAATATAATTGTGGTACCATTAACCTGATCTGATGATGAAGCCGGAAAAAAAGAAGAAACTGACAATCCATGATAGAATATCGTAACTTTTGACGTGACAACGTCTTATAAATTGATAGAGCTGGCTGCACGCACAAAAAAACATGACTCATGCGGCGTTACCTCGCTCTGAGGCGTTCCGTTTAAGGCCTGGAGTGCAAGCGAGAGCGCGGAACATACAAATCTATTAAACAAATGAAATTGAAATTTTCTTTTGAAAAATGCTACCATTCCATTAATATTTTCTTAAGACCTTGTCACGTTCAACTATCGTCTGTAAACCGACTTTACAGACAATCGATTTTTTTTTATCATATTTAGGGGGCAAGCGAGCAGATGAGCCTGGGGGCAAGCGAGCAGATGAGCACCTGATGAAAAGCAACTGCTGTGGACATGGACACTCGTAACTTCCGAAGAGCGTTTATGCGAGAATACGGAATGAAAATATGGATAAGTGGATAAGGGCAGTTGGGCCATCGGTAAACTCACTCACTGAACCAAACACAGCACAACGCCGTTTCACGCCAGTTTTCTGTGAGACCGTGGTATTACTCCGGTCGAGCCGGCCCATTCGTGCCTAAACTAGTTCTATGAGGAATTAAAAATTCTGTCGAATAAATAAGTTGCATAAGTTGGGATATAATACCAATAAAAAAATCTGCATGAACTACCGAAATCAGATTTAAACTATCTATAATTGAACACTAATTACACTTTATTTGTATGCGGACAGAATTTACATTCGGAATTACGCTCGAATTCCACTTATGGGTTCTTAATTAATTTTTCAAACATTTCAATTTTTGCATGTGACAGTAACTGTTTTTGTCGTTCCAATAGAATATATTTTGATTGACGTAGCATGCAGAACGCTTCGTGTATTTTTTGGTGGAAACTCACTAGAGCAAACAATAGGCAATCGAAATACCCATTTGCGTTTTATCTCGTTCTATTCCAAATTCTAAATTACTATTTCATTTTCTTTAGCGTCGACTGTAAAATTATATCAAAATTAATTTTTCTTTGTTAATTAATATTTCATTAATTTTTCTGCTGACTTGTTACAAATATCCAAAGAATCAAACTTTTTGCTTGCAATATTAATAGGATTTTTAACCGACTTCCAAAAACGAGGAGGTTATTATGTTCGGCTGTGGATATATATTTTTTTTTTTTTATGTATGTTCAACCATAGCTCCGCCGTTTGTGAACCGATTTTCAAAATTTTTGCTTTGTTG
>JAOTAV010015126.1:0-25244 GCA_026546445.1 Cyclargus thomasi
GATGCACTCCAAATTGCACCCTCAGTTCATGGCGTAAGATTGAATTGAGGGTGCATCTTAAATATTAATGTTGTAAAAGGTGTCCATCGAGTATAGCTATTTTCAATCGTCCGCCACAAACTGAGGGTGCAATTTGGATTGCATCAAAGTGCACCTTTGCGTGATGTTTGTTCCCGCCGTGTAAAACCCCCATTACAATCATGACCAAAAATAAAATAAAGTTTACTTAATAAACAAAAGGTCCTTTAAAATTTAAATATAATATGCAACTTACGTAAAATAATAATAATTGAATTAACTACTTAATTTTAATTTCATCATCAATTTTACATTTAAATCGTGTTGCTTGAAGTATCTGAACGTATTTTTCATTTCCTGAAACTACGGCGTTATGTTTCTCGGAAAATGAGTTGTAAATAAAAACTGATAGGATCCGCACACGTTTTCATTAAATCATGTACTTATTCAATATTACTGGTTGGTATTTTTTTTAATTACAATTAAACTTGTTATATTACTTTTTAATCTGTCGAACTCTGTTTGAGTGGCAATTTTATAAGTCAAACCAATGTCCTTTAATAAAAACCAATAACAAAATATTAGGCTGGCTGGAAGAAACGGATAAATGAAAATCTGAAAATTCCCACATTTCAAATAAATAGAGGCTTTAGAATCAGTAAAGGGATTTGAAAATAAAAAAAATATATAATCTACGGGTACCTAGTACTACCAAAATACATAAGATAGACTTTTTTATGATATTAAAGGGACAAGCGAGCGAGCGTAACCTTATAGAAAGCAACTGCCGTCGCCCATATGAACTCTCGACATCCGAAGAGTCGCAAGTGCGTTGCCGGCCTTTATGACGAAATAGGGATAGGGGAATCAGGGAAATTGGGCCACCGGTAAACTCACTCACTGAACGAAACACAGCACAACGCCGTTTTATGCCAGTATTTTGTGAGTCCGTGTTATCACCCCGATGGAGTCGGCCCATTCGTGCCGCAGCATGTCTCTCCCTCGGCAATGAGCACCCGCATTATGTACTTGAAATCGGATGTCTAATTGGTACACGCCTCCACCCGGGTTCGATCCTGCACCCTCTCGAGTGCCAACCAAAAAATCTTACCCACTGGGCTACGGACGCTCGAAATTTTAGATTATGATGAAGGTAAGCTACAAGATATGTTTATAAAAAGTTGAACTTTAGCATAGACTTAGCAGAAGGGATGCAGAGTAACCGTCGCTGCGCGTACGAAACCGCGTAAGAGCAGTTTGTAAATACCGCGTAACAGCAGAACGCGCGAAATTCAAATATCGTGTCAGCCGACTCTAAACGCCTATTGGCTAACATTAGACCTCACCTGATTTGAATTATCCAATTAGAAACGTCGGTTGTGCTATCGAAACCGATTTAAAACACTAGAAATATTAGGTTTCTTCTTGTTCCTGTAAAATCATCAAAAAGCAAATACGCGGTATTTACGAATTGCTTTTACGCGGATTTGCACGCGCAGCGACGATATGTTCCTTATAGTCTTAAAAAATCATCATGTTTCTTAAATTAACCCGCAATGGAGGCCGCGGGAAAAAGCTAGTTTGGATGCAAAAATATCTTTTTTATTTCTCTAAACGTAGTCATAAATGTAGGTCTAATTTTGAATAGCGTCTAAGCAAAATGTGCTGTTTAAATTTTGTATTCTATTTAAACGTTTCAACCGTCGTTAAAATGGCGTTTTAATTGTGCATTCATGTTACGAGCAGAACATAATACACGAAACTGTCTGTATGTCTGTGTAATGAAGAGAGAGAGAGAGAAACGTATAATCATTGCTACTCATTGCCGTGAGAGAGCATTTGTGCCGAAGACAAACGGGCCGGTTCAAATGTGAAACAGCACCTGCGTGTCTGTCCGTCTGTCTGTCTCCAGACTGTATATCGAAAACGGTAATAGCTAGAGAGTTGAAATTTTCACAGAATATGCATTTCTGTTGCTATAAAAAAATACTAAATAAAAACATATTGAAAAGGGTCTTGCATACAATAAATGTGTTTTGGCCGCTAGTTTCTTCCTTTTTGAAACTAGATGGCGCTGAAGTACCACTACATCGCGCTATCGCATATATGAGGTGGTAGACTGTTATAATTTACCAATATTCTTATAACATTTTCAATTTTTGGGGTTCCGTAACCAAAGGGTAAAAACGAGACCCTATTACTAAGACTTTGATGCCTGTTTGTCGGTCCGTCTGTTTCTGACCGACTGTGTCGGATACTAGATGGCGCTTCAGTATCACTACACCGCGCTATCGCTTATATGAGGTGGTAGACTGTTATAAGTTATTAACTTTCTGATCAAATTTTTCAATTTTTTTTTGTCTTTACCGTTAAGGCGCGTTACCCTTCGTGCGCGAGTCCATCTCGCACTTGACCGGTTTTTAGAATACCCGTAACATGAAACTGAATAATACGACCAAATTGTATTTACAAAGTCATAACAAGATTTCCCTTGCAAACCTTGTTAGGTGTTGTGTATGAAGTTGGTATATTAAATTATTCCACGTCATTTCGCCAAGATTCAACTTGTAATTAGATGAGAATGCAAACGAACGCTTACAAAACTGAGGATGTGTTTGGGAATTTTTATCAGAATCCAGTTTTTCAACACAGCAGAATCGACATATCATACAAAACATACTTGCATGTTAACAACTAGTTGATGCCTACAACTTCGTGTCGCGAAAATTTGTATATCACGGGAACCGTACATTTTACTAAGATAAAAAGCATCCTATGTGATGCCTAGACTCAGTAGCTACTAAATAGAAAAATATTTATTTGAATCCGTTCAGTAGTTTAGTAGGAGATTAGCGCGTACTTACAGATAAACAGACAACTTTTTTTTTGTCGCATTGTGTTCTATCACTGTTCCTTAGTATTATTTTGTAAAAATATTGAATGTACAGACACTCAAATTTTACTGTTTTATTATATGTATAGATATAGTAGATGCGAAAGTATGACTGTCTGTGCGTCTGATACCTCTGGACACCCAAACCGCTGGGACATATTTCGTTGGAATTCGGCATGGACGTACTTTGAATCCCGGAGAAGGACAGAAGATAATTTTGATCTCCTCCTAAACGGCTAAAACGATTTTGATAAATTTTTGTATGAGTTGCAGGGTTCTTTAGAATAGTTGAAATTTATAATCCGGATATCATATATCTCGACCGGACAATATCTGTCGGGTATGTTAGTTTAATGCATACTAAAGTATTATTATACTGTTTTTATTAAGTGTATTATTTTTTCCAGATCAAAAATTCAGAACATTCGTCAGTATAAGAACCGCGCTATTGAGATTTCATCTTTATCTTTTAAATATATAAAGAGGAAAAAATCTCACGCATCTCTGGTTCCGTAAGAATAGTAAATAACCTGTTTCCCGAGCCCAATTCCTGTTCCTTCATTAAATGGCCGGCGACGCACATACAACGCTTCTGATACACGTCACGATGGTCCACGGCCGATGGTAGAATTGTTTTAATGATATTTAGGGGGCAAGCGAGCAGACGGGTTACCTAAGGGAAAGAACTGCCGTCGCCCATGGACATTCGTGACATCCGAAGAGTCGCTTGTGCGTTGCCAGCCTTTATGAGAGGATAGTTAGATCAGGGAAGCTTAGCCACTGGTAAACACTCTCACTGAACGAACACAGCACAATTCTGTTTCACGCCAGCTTTTTGTAAGGCCGTGGTATCACTCCGTTCGAGCCAGCCCATTCGTGCCGAACTTGACTCTCCCACGGCCTCTTTCAAGTCCACCAGTCTGCTCGATTTCCTCCTCATCATAATTTATGTAATTCTTGTGTACTTGTTTTTTGTCACTAAACTCTTTATAAATGACTGGACCGATTTTGACAAAAAAATGTTGGTGCGTTTTAGGGAAATTAGATTTACGAACCAATATCTATAAATTTAGATTTACAATAATATTTAGGACAAAGTCTGCTGGATCTTAACATAGTTTAACAAAAAAAAAAAAGATTTTTCGGCGGTAACATTATGATTTGTGGCTCAACCATAAGTTAACGTAACCCTAAAACTTTGTCCTTTGAAAATACAAAATGAAAGGTTGTTTACATCCTGTGATAGGACTGAGCTTCTTTTGACATATCTTGTGGCAGACATCTTGAGGGGAAACTGTTCGAAATAATATTATTGTCTTACGTAAAAAGGCTTTTTCTGTCAAATACCTTTTCCGAAGACGTGGATTTCAAACGTCTTTGAAGACGTGTAACATTAAAGGAATGTAATTGTATAAGAGATTATATCTTTTGACATTTCCAGGTCTGTCTCCTTGATTATTGGGCTAGAAATTGAAGGCTTTCGTTTCGTGATATTCAAATCATTATTATATCTTTACTAGCTGACCTGGCAAACGTTGTTTTGCCATATAAAAAAATTCCCCTAACATTTAGGGGGTGAGTTTAACGGTGGTCCGACTCCCCTAATCCCCTATCCTTATTCCCATTCCCTATTCCATCATGAAGGCCGGCAACGCATTTGCGACTTTTCGGATGCTACGAGTGTCCATGGGCCACGGCAGTTGCTTTTCATCATACACGTCTGCTCACTTGCGCCCTAAAATGAGCTCGAAAGTTTTGATGAGAGTAATATTATGCTTTAACTAATATCCTAAGAGTTTCCCCATCGGGAAAACGGAAATTAAGAAGCACTAATTATTACCCAGACTCACTCGCGAGCAGAAAATGTTAATGAAGGTGTACCTTTTTATTACTAGACTGCGTTAGAAACGGGATTATGTTTTTCAAGAGTATGTATGTATTTGTATGTATAAATCAAACGGTTTGATGGATTTTGACGTATGAGGTATTATTAGATTTGTCTTGATAGCGTAAACGACACTGGGTACATTAAAAATTAAAAAATTTAAAACAAAACTTTAAAAAAAATTAAGTCAAAATTGTGAGGTTCCAAAAAAATTTCTCCGCCCCTTTTTCGTCGAGTTGGGTATCAAAATTAAGGGCTTTAATAGTTATACTAGAAATAAGCATAACTTGATGTTTAAATTGCAATGGTTCCTGCAGTCGGGTTTTCTGTATATTTTGGACTTTTAGCTTGTTTTATGAGACTGGATAAAACAAGCAGACATGAGACAAGTAACCTAATAGGTAACTGTCGTCGCTCATGGTCACTTGTAACATCAGAGGAGTTGTTGGCTTTTCAAGCACAAGCGCTGTTTACGTCGGTTTTCTGTGAGGCCGTGGGACTCCTCCGGTCCAACTAGCCCATTCACGCCAAGGCGTGGCTCTCCCACAGTAGGTTTACTGGGGCAGAGCTTCTTAACACAATATTAATTTTGTCCACGGCTTGCGTTAAGATGTTTTTTTCATGCAAACTTTCATTCCTAATTCATCCCCTTGGAGGTAGAATTTATTATAACCCTTTCTAACAGATACCCACGTCATAATATTTACCAGCGTACAAAATTTCAGCCCGATTGGTTAGGGCTGTGCGAAGATAGACCTTTTTATCAGTTATTCGGTGAATCAGTACCTTTATGTTTTATACAAACTAGAGGTCGCCCTGTGGTCGGAATTCGACCATAAATATTTAAATCCATCGTGTAGAGGAGCTAAAAATATATAATCTATTCTCAATTCAATCACAGATTTTAATTTGGCCTCGTATCATAAAGTCTCTTTACATTACATTTTGTGAAAAAAAAACACAGTCTTCAACCATAAACAAAAGAGTATTTCGTGTATGATTCGTGTCATGTGAAAGTTGTGTGCGTGTTGTAGGGTGCGTATCGTTTTATTTATTAAAAATATACAAAATAAAAGCATATCTTAAAATAATATTGATATCCGACGCTCCTTAATCAACTACAACTGAAAGAAATTTCATGCCTTTGTCTAATGCCTCGTCTTTTTCAAAATTGTAACAAAAATAAGGCAAAGCTTGAGGGTTTTATCAGTCTGTTACATAGATTTCACCGAGACTTTCTCAGTGAAATCTATCAGAATCTAACAGACCAACGAAAGCAACCGCTTATGTGTCATCACTTCGGTATACCCTGTATATTTAGATTTCTAGCAGGCTTTACTTTTCGAACTATGCTCTGAATAATGCATTTTAAAATATCGTTAAAACTTTTTGACGCTGTGTTTTTTAAAGCAAAATAACTATAGGATTTGGCAGTCAGCATTTTCAATTTGAGTGAATTATTTTAGCCGGCGTGGGCATGCCTGATAGAAAAAATATAGTCGGCCATGCAATATGCATTGAGGTTTTATTTTAGACCGCATATTTTTAACTGAGTTTTATAGCGTCGTGAGCGTCGGTGGCCTAGAGGGCTTTGATTCGCACTCGAGAGCGTGCAGGTTCGAGCGCCGGTGGAGGCGTGTACCAATGAGACATTTTCCGATCTCAAGTACATCATACGGATGCTCATGCTTCGTCACCGGGCCGGCTCGACTGGAGACCACGGCCTTACAGAAAACCGGAGTGAAATGGTGTTGTGCTGTGTTTCGTTCCGTGTGAGTTTACCGGTGGCCAACTTCCCTATTCCCTCATAAAGGACGGCAGCGCCCTGGCGACTTTTCAGATGTCTCGACGTTCGTCCATGTTCGACGGCAGTTACTTACCATCGGGTAGCTCGTCTGCTCGCTTGCCCCCTAAATATCATAAAAAATATATTAAAAGTAGCTTTAACCTGTGACTTCGCGTTGAACTCGAAAATCGCCTAACCTTTCAACTAAGTCTAAGCCAAAAATGAAGTCAATTGGTTGCTTGCAAAGTGACAAATATTTAAATATTTAATACAAAATTTCGCTTCCAGCGCTGCTACTTTCACAGTGAACTCTACATAAGGTCTAGATACACTACATCATAGGGTGTACCCAAAATAATATCACTTTTGCAACACCATGTATACTTCTGAATATTCCTGAAATTCTCAACATGCATGATCACTTGTCAGAAAGTTGCAAACAAGTAAAGATTAGAAGTGTGTATACTCCTAAAGTTACATTGTTTCTAAACTTCGATACACACGAAGTTTGAGAACCCGTGACCTCTTAATGCTGGAGACGAGTGACGTAGGTACGCCAACTTCACTCAACTAAGTCCACTTAACGCTTACCTTGCTAACTTCATGTGATTATGTCATAATGAATTGTTTCTAGACGTCTTGCTTTGTACGCCTGTTTTGATTCTAGCTCAAGAAAAATTATATAAAAAAGGAGTGTTCCATAGAGGTTGATTCGTTTCGCATCGGGCATCGTGACGCGTAGAGAGTAGGTACGCGTAGATGCTCAAAATTATGTAATTGTGAGAATTCGCTTACACGACGTGTTAAGTAATAGGGAAGATGCGTGTAAAACAAAATTTATTGAATGCAAATTATTATGATAGTAGGCTAAAAGGTAAATAGAATTACAAAAACTCGCTAATTTTTTTAAAATCGGATGTCGAAACTACGGTGTCTATCACCGGTTCGGGAACTAAGCCGGCGAGAAGAACCGGCGTAAGAAACTCGCACGGGTCCTTATTTTAGAAAATAACAATATTATGTCTTATAAAACTAATGTAACTTTTTTGTTTCCAATTTTATCAAAAAACTGATTGAACTTCATCGTCTTTCGATAACGACAGATTTATGTAAAAAAATAATAAAAAATCATGCATACATGCATTCATATTGATCCGATAATCTTTAAATATATCTACGCGTACTGACGTTTCGTTTGCGTCTCGTTGCGGTGTGAATTGACCCTAATTTTTTAATGATGTTTGGGGGGCAAGCGAGCAGACGGGTTACCTGATGGTAAGCAACTGCCGTCGCCCATGGCCACTCACGACATCCGAAGAGTCGAAAGTACGTTGTATGTATGGATTTTTAACAGTATTAAGACTTCTTCTTGTAAAAATCTTCGTCTGACATTATGTAAGTCAAGTACAAAAGTCCACGATTCAAATCGGATTTCATCATATCATTTTCCACGGATTTCGTAGCTTTAGTGCGGACACTCACATAAATGGTACATTACTGACATTTGGTACAGCTTCCGTGGAGTATTAACCGCGTTAACAATGCATATTTTGACAATATCATGTCGCTGGTAATGTATTAAAGTTACACAATTCAAAATTAACAATTTCACAGAAGAGCGCAAAGAAAAAGAAATGGCCTCAAGATTCGACCAATCACAAAATGATTTTTGTGTTGTAACTCAGCCATTTGTTGACATACGAATATAAGTTTAATTCACATAGAAATAGAGACTATGTTGATTATTTTTGTGTATTGAATTCATTTTTAGCACATTTGGTATTGTGCCGTTTGAGCACATAACCAGCAATGTCTTTCCAAATGTAGCCTATGTCCTAGCCTCCGTCCTTTGGTCTGAGTTTATGAAGTTAAAGTACATAAATAACGATGATTGTTTTTTATTAGCGCGTGAACGAAAGCCATCCAAGGAAAAAAAATCCCATTTATATGAAAATTTGAATTATTAGGTTTTAAAATCTATACACCTGAATGATACCCATAACCCACTTCAATAAAAACACCAGTACATTTTATTCAAATGTTATTTTTGCTTGTTACAGATAAAATATGGAACATCGACTAGCGACTGTTTATTTAACAATGATACTCATGTTCGCCAACGAAATGTCAACAGCCGTGCCGGCGGAGAATAAAAGGCGAAAAGAAAAAAATGGCTTCCAAAAGAATATCTGCGATGTCTCAGATCGGGATTCAAAAGTGCATTGCTATTGTGAAAATACGAGAGAACCTAGAAATGCGACGAAAGCGGAGTGTTGGGTGTTTAATGGAGGAATACCTAGAGAGGACCCCATCTGGAAAAGTTTCGCCTCCCAACCTTTATTACAAAGTTTATCGTTCAATGTAAGGGTAGACGGCGCTTTGAACTACGTCCCAACAAAACCACTACAGTATTTACAAAGGCTCAAACATATTAATATCAAATACGGAAACATTGCCAACGTAAGTTCGTACGCGTTCGCGAATCTAACGAATTTAAAGGAAGCTACGCTGACGTCGAACCAAATTGAGGTTTTAAAGCCCTACGCGTTCGCTCACCTTCCCAACCTGACAGTAATAAATTTAGAGGAGAACACGATACTAGAAATAGGAAGGGACACGTTTTTCGATGTACCGAAATTACAGAAATTGATGTTCACAAGAAATAATGTCTCTTACATAAATGATGGAGCGTTTCAACATACGTTCAATCTATTGGAATTAGATCTGAACAGGAATAGTATTTTCTCCTTAAACCGACATACCTTTGATGGATTGGCCAATTTGCGGAAATTGGATCTGAGAAGAAACCACATTTACAATTTGACTGAGTTCACTTTTGCCGAACTTTGGAACTTGCAAGAGTTACTTCTGTCTTACAACGATATTAAACACGTATCGGCTAGGGCGTTCGATGGGCTCTCGCAACTTCGGAAATTATCCCTCGATAATAATAATTTGGCCTCCATTCCTGCGGATTTATTCGCCGGAGTCAGGGGATTGAGCGTATTGGATTTGAGCTCGAATCACTTACACAAAATTACTTATGACGACATTAAACCCATTCTCGATAATTTGAAATCATCTAACAGCAGCTTACAACTTGAAGGTACAGGATTACAATTATTTTAACTGGAAATTTGTTTAAAGTAATATTTAATTTTTATTTAATAAAATGCATAAGTATGTCTACTTCAGTATTACATTAACTTTTCGACATTATTTTTCCTATGCAGTTTGTATCAGAAATGTTGAAACAGAGCCTAATTGCGGTTCCAAGATATCAAAATAAATAGAAATGGCATATTACGACAAAATGCACTAAACTATAGCCACTATTTCGATTTCTTCAATGGAACATTCTGCGTACTTACTAAACTTAATTTTTTTACAGGTAACAAATTCATTTGCGATTGCAGATTGAAATGGATGTATACATTCAGAGACGAAACCGACAGCATGAGCACCAAGGACTCGCTTTTAAAATTAACATGCCAAGACGACAAACGGCTTGTCACTTCTGCTTTTAACAGAATAGAAAACGGAGGAGAATCAAATGTAGAAAATAGTTTTACAATTAAAAACATAGACAAATTAGAAGATGTTAAAGTAAGTAAAGAAATTAAAACCAAACCTACAGATGGTGTAAAAAATGTGTTTAAAATATCACCAGAATCTTTACCTTGTCCTACCGCTAAGCCAGAAACTACCAAACTTCCGTTTGTAGTAGACTTTGTTAAGCCTTTTGATCATAACACAAGGCCGTTAAGATTCCAAGAAATTAATAATGCCAACAAGGCAGCTATGGTTGAATGTATATTTGGGAGTCTATTATTCCTCTTTTACTTCACTTAGGTAATTTTAAATATTATTCAACTTTTGTAAATATCATTTTAATTATGTTGTGTATAATATAAAAGAATGCAGGTAAAATGAAACCACACAATTTGAAATAGATATAAAAATGATAATAGTGAAATGAAATGGGGTTTTAAATTTGTAAATAACTATTATTGTTGTAATTTTGAGTAAAAAATTACATAAAATCTCTTTTCATGGCGTTAAAAATAAATATACAATTTTAGATAGGCACAATGAATGTTTATTTTAGGTATTCTTCTAGAATTTGTGTTGATAAATGTCGGTGTATATGTTCCCTACCAACAATGATTTTATCTTTGCACAAGAAACCTTTTTATCAAAAAACTTTTTAATTGAATACGAATTTAAGGTAACATTTCTTGTAACACTATTATTGTAAATAACACTATTACGTGACAATTTTGTTGGAATAAAGGATACTTCTGTACCTACATGTTATTCAAACTACCTAATTAATTTCCTGCCGACTTTAGTAGATAATTAAACGGTTCTATTTTGAATCTTTCTTATTTCTGGATAAGAATAATACTAACTACCGCACTCAGAAACGAGTAGTAATTATTACTAGAGGCCGCCCTGTGGTCGAGATTCGACCATTAAATATATTAAATATTTAAACCATCGTATAGAGGACAGAGGAGTATAAAGGACATAAAAAATGATATAAACTATTCTCAATTTAATCACAGACTTCAATTTGGCATAAAGGTTTCGTTACCAGGCCATTAAATTTTATTTTAAAAAATGATAGATTTAAACCATAAAGAAAAGAGTATTTAGTGTATGATTATTGGGTCTCGTCAAAATATTGTGGTGTGCGTAGCGTTTTATTTTTTAACAATATGTAAGACAAAATCATATTTTAAAATTTTATTGGTATTCAACGCTCGTGCTCCATATCAATTATAACTGGAAAAAAATTCATGCTCAATAGCATGAATTTTTTTCCAGTTATAATTGATATGGATAGATACAATTATCTACGCGTCAAAAGGGGTACAAAGTTTTCCGCTCAAGTATTAATATATAGATTACTTAGTTATATTTCAAAGACATAAATTTCTCAGTACGGCCTTGTATAATTAGCTATTCCGTGTCCACTTCATTGGATACGGAATAGCTAATTATTGGTTTACTATTAAGGGTGTTTACTCTTAAAATTAGCGCCCAAACCTGTTATAGAATAGATACTAGCGAAAAACGTGCGTGCACACGTGCGAAATGTAGATACTCAGTTCGTTTAGTTTATCTTTAGAGTTCCACATCTTAAGTTACAGATGGCGTTAGTTGTACAATATTATTTTTTTGATCATTATCTATAATATTATTACTGTTTTATTTTTAAACAAATCTACACATACACTCAAATTACTATAAAAAGGCCAATCCTAAAACTCTTATAGTTTTCCCGTAAAGTGTACCACAAACATGTACTGGGAGTGGAATATAGGGGACTCGCTTCGCTCGCCTAATTATCAGATTCTCAGAGCTACTGAATAGGAACTTACAATATGGCGTGATCAGTAAAGCCGTTTCGGCTGTAAAAAGTAACAAGCATTTTGTAACAACAATTTTACAACAAATAATAATATTTTCCAGCATTCCGTAACATTTCTGGGAGATATAACGCTGACAAACACAACGAACTTTATTTCCAGAGGTAACAGTATGTCACATAAACAGAACTAAGTCACTCCATATACGGAATATGAATGTAAGCACTTTCAGAACCACACTTCAATCGTCCCCAATAGAAAAGAGCTAACATTTTGAAATTTATTTTAACGTCCGTATTTCACGCTTCGTGCATCCAAGTAATAGCAATGCATGAGCTTACTTCTATTTAATGTCTGGTAAAATTCAGTGCATCTACAAAATATGGTCATCTTTGAAATGTTTATGTGATTTCTCCTTGAACTTCCTTGGTTAATATTTGCATTATCATTGGATAAAGACTTAATTTTAAAAGAAATAAATCCGTACCATGCAATGTGATCCACATTGGCGGCACCTTATCATAATCATAGAACATTTATTGCATGAATAAAGTAACAATAGGTCTTAATATAATCACATGGGTCTTTCACTCTACCACATTTTATGGTGCGCAATATAGTCTTAATATAGAACATTTTGTATTACAATTTATTTAATTTAACTCCAACATAATATACCCAATAACAATAATAATTGATTGATTTTTAATGTAAAGTTAAATAGGTTAGTTACAAGTAGTCAAATTTGTGCACAATTAGTTAATTAGTCAATTTTTCGATTATTCAATAAATTAAATATGGATAATTCAATAAATAACAAAATAAATAAGTATACTTCAATGATTAATTATCGCCATGATTTTGTATTGCGCTATTGCAACATTTATAAGTGAGTCTGTATATATACGACTGCTGAATTATAAGAGTTGGGGTCATTAGGTCTGATCGAGCATAATATCTAGCTGGGTCGGAAGATCTCCCTTTACGGCCACCACGCATATTCCCACATTTGCGACCATTCCTCCTTCATCATGACTCCCCGCCCCTTCAGCACCAGCACCAGACCGCACCAGTCAGCGTCGCCTCATTGGATACCTTCCACTACTTGGGCGACTCCGTATCAGCAACAGCGGGCTTTCTCTCTACACTAGTCAGCAAGCAGAGCATATCCTGTTCAGCACGGCAGCACTCCGACTCACGACTCACGGTAGCCCGTGCAGCAGCATCACGGTTCCAACTCACTGGGAATTCACTGCAACAGTTCAATGTTAATTACTTAGTAAGTTACGTTTCGTTTCCTATATCCTTTTGACGCCCCCGTTGTCTAATGGTACATGGTGCACGGCTTTTGACCCGGAGGTCGTGGGTTCGATTCTCGCGTTGGAAACATTTTATCTCCAAGTTTGATTAGGACAATGCAGGCTGATCACCTGATTGTCTGACAAGTAAGATGATCCATGCGTCGGATGGGCATGTAAAGTCGGTCCTACGCCTGATCTCTCGCCAGTCGTATCGGTCATCAGTCCCACTTATGAGAGTAAAGGAAGAGACAGTGCTCTTGTGTACTGCGTACACACTTTGGCACTATAAGATTACTCCTGCGTAACATGCCTGTTTTCAATGAAACTGAAGTTATTATTATTGTATTTAATGTACTGCGTACACACTTTGGCACTATAAGATTACTCCTGCGTAACATGCCTGTTTTCAATGAAACCGAAGTTATTATTATTGTATTTAATTACATTAGTAACTAGCTTCTGTTCGCGGCGTTGCTTGCGTAAAATAGCGACTGCCGTCAAACTTTGATCCCGTATTACTCCCAATATGGAATGATCTATATTTTAATGATCATATCAAAATAACTAGAAAAGAAATTTAATACAAATTTTTATACTTTTCGTGAAATTTTGTACCATTTTACGGGGATTTAATTATAGCAAATTAATATCTTACAATCTCATTTTGCTGCTTATTTATAAGTTCTCTCTCTGTTCGGTTGCTGCTGACCCAAAGAAATCTGTTTCTCATGCATTGCGTCCCAGGAAAGGACTTTTATTGCGGAAATTCGCTAACTTCGCAAATTCTAGTTCAATTTTAAGCGTGGGAGGACGTTTACTAATAAAGCCTCATTGGCCACGATCGTACATTGATAAATGCATTAGATGATTTGAAACCTGATTTCTCGGCTCGGCAGTTAATAAGATATATTGTCCGAAATACGACTTAATAAGTAGAAAATATATCAGTTTATCTCACTACAAGCGTTAAATCACGAGCTCTAATAAACTTGTTATATGGAGTCATAATTTAGATGTTTGAATCAGATTGGACATTTCGATGTTGAAATTATTTAATGTAGGGTTTATTTAATTATTATTCGATTCCTGCAACTCCGTAGCGCCATAATAAAAATAAGTTTATTATTATTTGGTATACAAATGGAATGAGATGTTTAATTGCAGTATAAAGCAGTAATGTCCTTCTCCAGCCCCACAACTAACTTTACACAAAAAATCGCGTCGAAAAGTTGCTCCGTTGCGACGTGAACAAAAGGACAAACAAACACACTTTCCCATTATATTAGGGTGGATGGGCTATACAATATACTATGGGCTATATGGGATGGGCTATATAATATTGTCAGTTATTACTGATAGTATATATATTTCATAGATTTAGCGGTTAGGTTTACCAATTTGCCCGCGGTTTTGCTTGCGTGGACTTTCAAAATTTGCGTTTATAGCTCGCAAGAGCCTTTTACAGACAGACAGGTGCACAACAAACATATATACAAACAAGACGTAGCCTGTGTATTAAGTCCAAGGTGTCAGCTAAATCCATTCCAAATTTTATGCAAATCGCTCCAGCTGAAGAAGTAACAAAATGATATGAACCCTTCACAACACGTCAGTCTGGTCCCGTGGTAAGTACCTGAAAAACTTGAGTTACGTGTACCAGACAACGGAAATGAAAATACTTTTTATACTATACACATATTTAAGATTTTTATTATATGATACACATATTTAATACACATCCAAGACCCAGGAACATTTAAAAAATTTTTGCTCCGTTGGCAAAAAAAGTTTATAGCGTGATGGACTTAACGTAATATGAGATAAAATGTAAACCTTGGTGCAAAAAAATTAAATTGTAAATTTAGAAAAAAAGATATAAGACAATTAAGCCAATAGACGTCTTGAAATTTGTAATAAAAAAAACCCGCGACCCCCGGTCTAAGCTTCTGATGCGTTTACCAACTGAACCACAGAGGTCGTCAAACACACAGTCACAAGCTTTCGCGTTATTACTATTAGTAAGGAGTAAAATGATTTACCGATAAAACCATCCTGAAAGCACAAACACCATAAAGTAAGCGACAGAAATAGTTAACTAAATAACAGTATACATATCTCGGATCGGCGCGAAGTAAGCCTAGTATTTATTTCGCGATGTCTTGTTAGATAAGTGATCGGGAGCTACCGTGTGATCGTGATAAGGCGGCTCGATCATTTGTACGTTTTTTCAACACCTGACGAAATGTAAATCTAGCTTTATCTCAGCTCCATCTGGAGACTATCGTCCCGTTAAAGATGGTGATAACATTTTTTTTTACTTTGGTATTTATAGGTATTTTATATGGCAGTTAATGCTGCGAATTGTTAGTCAATTCTTAATCTCATGTTAGAGTTAATAACTTCCGACTAATCATGTATCCTTGAATTACCTACATTCAGATATCTGTTCACATAATTTGATAATCAAAATTACGGAATCATGTTAGAATTTGGTAATGTTTCGGCCTTGTACATGACATTAAACGGGTCTAGATACTCGATAACATATTTTGGATCTCACGAAACGGTTTACAAGAATCCGAACACATTAAAGGATTCCACGTTTCATTAATCACAAAATAAAACTTTTTTATTTGAGATCGATCGATATCTGGTCGGAGTATCCGATCGCCCCGCCATATTTCGCGACGTTGCGATTTGCGCGCCAACGTGCGTTCCTATATCGTAAATCTTTGACATTTTTGTAGCAAGCCACGGAATGTTCGCATTTAATAAAACAACGACAACATCATGAATGTACGAGATTTATTGGTCGCTAGACTATTTTTATTAAATGCCTAGGAGTGCACATTGTTTGCAAGGATAAGAAAAGTATTATGTAAAGATTTTTTAAAAATATTTTTCCATATTTTTTAAAATAACTATATAAAGTTTGAGGTTTTCCGAATCGCGTCTCTGATGTTATCTGAGTCATATAGGTTTAACATGCAGTTGGTAAACGAGCATTTAATTTGAATATATTGCACCACATCGGGACGTCTCGATTAGCGCCAAAAAAGATTAAAAAGTAATTAACAGACGATAAAAGTTATAAACGACAAATTCAAATTTCGAACGACCGTTCGGATACTTATCGCGGAATTTAATTGGCGCGCTTATGAAAGAGTTTTTTTTAATTCTTGAAAGAGACAAATAATCGTAACGTTAGGTTTCGTGTAAGTATTTATTTTAGTTTTATTATCTGTATTCGGATCTAATTAAGGCGCTTGTTTGTTTAATATATTTGAGGCATTTATTTTGAGTACCTGAGACTCCCTGAGAAATGTGTTTTGAATGTTCACTTTAATAAAACACCTACGAGATAATCAAATCCTGTTTTTGATTAACTTTCTGATCCTTAAAAATATAATTATTTTGTTTTGTCTTCTATCTATACATATAATAAAACAGTTAAATTGGCGTGTCTGTACATTTAATATTTTCACAAACTAATCAATGTGAGGGGCTTAGTGAACAGTAATAGAACACGAATCGACAAAAAAAGTTGTCTGTTTGTACGCGCTAATCTCCGGAACTTCTGAACGGATTCGAAAAAATTTTTTGTTTGGGAAATGTACTGTTCCCGTGATATACAAAATTTCGCGCAAAGAAGTTGCGGGCATCAATTGTTACTTAATAATCGTCTAAGATTAATGAATGTTAACGCTTTTGTGGTCCAGTAACTTAGAACGTGACTTAACTAGGAGGTTGTTGTTTCGATGCCCAAGTTGGACAAATTGATTTCCATGTTTTTAGACAACGGCTCACCCGATTGCTTGACGAGTAAAATGATCCATGCGTTGGATGGGCTCAAAAAGACGGTCCTGATCTCTATCTAGTCCTGTCGGTAGCTCATCCCACTGGCTGCGAATAAAGTAATTATTTATTTACTGCACACACACTTTGGCACTATAAAAATAACTCCAGGCCCAGCTTCAATGAAACCGATCACTGTCACCGAAACCGATGTGGGAGTTATATGTGAATGTTTTAATTTTATTAAAACGTTTAATACCTCTCATAGACTACGCTTACAAAATATCGACTAAAATGTAATGTAATATCGACTAAAATGTAATGTAACGTAGATACAGTTCATGTTTTTAGTAATTTATTAGTAGGAAGTGTAGTGTAATTAGTGTAACAGCGTAGGATTTTATCTTGTTAGTGGTCCGTTTTTAGACACATGAGTAATAGGATGGTATTCTATTAAACTAATTTGCTTTTACGTTTTCGTTAGCAAGATTAATCTGGTACGTGTGAAAGTTTTTATTCGTAACTAGCGGTCTCGACAGACGTTGTCCTGCCGGTCTAGGTTTTTCATAATCCAAACCGTTCTCAGATTCTCTTAATTACCTACAGAAACATTTACCAAAATCGGTCCAGTCGTTTAAGAGGCTGGGCAATGCCTGGGTATTTCGATGTGCCGTCTTGTTTATTTTGGATGGAAAAATAGATGTCGGCCGCATCTCAAATCAACCTGATAAATAAGGGAAATTTTCATGAAAATCTTTCCTGCTGTTTAAGACAACTGATGACATCGGTGGAAGAAGTGAACAAAACATCAAGTGGACTGTTCAACTATAATTCACCTCAAAATATGTACATTATCTCATATCATGAATAGCAGTCTTTCACAGTACGATTTTCGCGTAACTTTCTGCCTCGCACAGTGAAGCTCTGGAATGAACTATCACCAGCTGTATTTCCGGTCCGCTGCGACCTGCAAACCTTTAAGAAGAGAGCGTATTCCCTCTTAAAAGGCCGGCAACGCACATGCAACCCTGATGTTGCGGGTGTCTATGGGCGGCGGTAGTTGATTTCCATTATATTTTATAAAAAAAAAACTTACATTCCCACCACTGTATCTCCAGGATCATCAGCGGTATTCAACCACGAAAACCCTTTGATATGATCTCAGGGAGCCCGATGGACATGCTTAAATTTTTTTTTCATGAGTAAGTAGTTATTACATAAAACCATAGAGAAATTATACCTAAAATAATTTGTCTATGATAAAACCTACTTAGCTGAGCCTCGGGCCAGGCCTTAAAATAGGAGGAGTAGGAAATACCGTAATTCCGTTGCGCCAAAATACATTTATCGCTCGAGAGTCGTTCCTCGGGGCTTAAAGTACCTCCATACCAAGTTTTAATAAAATCTGGCCAGTGGTTTGGACGTGAACAGGTAACAGACAGATAAATCCACAAGTATGGAAATGTAGAAAAACAGATATAATCAAATTAAAAAAAAAACAGCGATAGAGCTAATCACGGTATTATATTGTAGCTCTATTAAAGCTAGTAGTTTGAAAACTCTATCGAAATCAGCCATTAGCAAGTTTGTTTTAACAATGTCATGAAAACAAAATTAACAAAGGAGCCTCTCCACGTCCGAAATGGACCAACTACGAGATATCTTTAGAGCCAAAAACACAACGTTAGATCCTATCATTGACGTCGATTGTAAATGCTATAGAACACAGAGCAACATCTTGGTGCCAATCATAGTTATCCATCACTAACCAACGTGAAGATGTGCTTTAATATTAAACGGGTGTTTTATCAGTACTAGCATTATAGGTATAGCTGAATAAATTTATTATATCATGTAAATAACTATATGATATTGTTATTAATAATTGAAGACATATGTGGAAGAAGTAGGTAAGTAACATTTAAAAATTGCCGGGTTTTTGCGTAAATGGACGTATTAGGAACAGAAAATTAATTTGAAATTAATATAATGTGGATTTTATGTATACACTAGCTAGATAATGAAAAAAGTAAATTACAATATTTTTTGCAATTTCACGAGAAAAAATAGTATTTATTCAAAGATTGCAAAATGTTAGTTATCTGCTTCTTCCACACATGTCTTCAATTTCAAACGAAAAGTTATTTTTACACAATTAGTTACACAGAGGTTACAAGACATAACTTTGATGTTTTATTAGGTTTCCTTTTACTTATTTATAATTTGGATTGGATGATTTTACTTGTAATATCACTAAGTCTTTAAATTCTGTTATGCTATCCATGTATAAGATAAAACTGTTATTTACCAAATAACTATAATATATACTTCCGAATAATACTAACACTAGCAGGCTGGGATATCGTTAATCAGTTCATTGCTTTGAAATGTAAATTGTATTAAAAATATCTACTCTTCTCTACTTCTGTTCAACTTCAGTAAGCTCTACATACAAGGAGTGATAAAAGTGAGTGATAATATTTTTGAGTTTTCATCCTTATCTAGAGTTTAATGTGAAAGTAGCAAGGCTGAAAGCGAGAAAATTGTGATTAGTAATGACAAGCGTTCAGCGACATAAGCTTGCCCATGTAAACATTTTTGGCATTTAGCGGTGCTTCTATCACAGATATAGACAGACTATATTGTCTTGTTTATACGTATTAAGTAGATAAGTACGTAACTAAATTTTAACTTAATTTTAATTTCATAATTTCACGTAAACACAAAATTTTGTAGCAAGTTGCAAGTTAAATTACTTAAACTTAAGTTAACTACTTATCTACTTAATACGTGTAAACCAGACGTAAGGAAACACAATATAAAAACCATAAGGTTCTATTTCTTACTTTTACCATTTATAGAAACAGCACTTGAAAAAACAGATTCTAAACTATTCATTTCTTTTGCTTCACCCTGTATACTTCTACTACGTTGTACCTTTAAAGACTTAATTTTTTTATTTTATGCCCTGTATACTAAATAAATAAAAAATATATATTAGGAATAAATTAAAAATATATCCGAACTTTGTGTCTAGGGTGCCTACCACCTGTTCGGAAACTGACCCGGCGAGAAGAACCGGCGTAAGAAATTTGCAGAACTACACTCGCATAGTGTGGTAGCATAGGCTTATATACTAGTTGTGCCCCGCGGCGCGGCGGCTTAGCCAAGATTAAAAAAGTACCCTTTGTGTTAATCCAGAATACCAGCTAGCTCCATGCCCAAATTTTATCGAAATCGGTCCTGCGTTTAAGCGTGAAGATGTAACAGACATACACACTCACAAACTTTCGCATTTATAATATTAATAAGGTAAAATAAGATATTAGTAAGACTACCAAAAGACTTACCCGAAAGCAATCATCAGACACGGAATACACCGCCACATCTTGGTCGGCAATTCCACCCATATAAGCCTGGTCCATGCGGAGCGCGCTCATGTTCACACCCTGGTACTCCCCAGGGTCCTCCAGGAACCACCTCATCACATCGTACACCTCCTCCCACCTGGTCTTCTCCGTCTCATTCATCCTGAACGCAGCTCCCGGGGGAAATCCAGAGAATGGTCCAAAAAACTTTGAATTTCCCGGCAAAAACTGATAAAGTCCAGGAGACTGATAATTATGGAAAATCTAGAATTTTGTACACGAATTCGCGTGTGGTTCCCGTGGGTCGCGCTACGTGCTCCGCCGTCGGCCAGCCAAGAAACACTGGCGCGCGAGCCGCTCTATCGCGAGTAATTGGCTTTCTATTAGTGCTTGTTTTCTTCTCAGAACGAATTCTTTGCGTCCTGTGAACTTGGATGTAATTAAATCCTGATGAAAACGAGAGCTTTTTTTGGTTGTTATGTTGATGGTTGTAATATGTTTTAACCGACTGCCATAAAGGGATTGTATGCTCTAACTTCCAAGCAAAAAGCAAACACAACAAAATAGGATTGTATGAAGAAGATTATTATGGTCAAACTAGCTGTTGCCCGCGACAGTGTTCGCATGGTAACTTTTCTATGGAATTATTTTCTAATATTTTTTTTTTGCTACAAACCTCACGGAGCCTTAAAACCTATCCAATGAATATAAAATCGTCAAATCGATTCATGTGTTCTGTTTTATATCTGAGTTATATCGTCAGGGAGTAACCTGACTTATTTTTTTATAATAGAGCATGTAGATTTTTTTTTTTTGTAAATAGTATGGACATGGAATGAAAATTTATAGGTAACGAGTATTTTTGATGATAATGTTTCTATGGTATTTAATATTTATTGTCTTATGAACATAAAACGCTTGAATAATATGTACACTCCACTACGATAATTTATTATTATTTTTATTTAACACTTTTTGGACAGTGCACAATGACGGACTTAATGCCATAGGGCATTCTCCACCAGTTAACCATAGGGTGGTAGCAGAGACAAAATAATCATTATAGGTGCTTATTGTGGAGAGAAAAATAAACCAATTTTTTTTAAAAAGCTTAAATAAACATATTTATAGAAAAAAAAAAACAAAAAATATATATAAACATATAATAATACATAAGGTCTAATTTTACATAATACATTTACATACTAATAATTTGTTCGTCGTTTAAGCGATATAATATTTTTCGTAAATAAATATATTTTTTAAATATAAAAAGAGTCAGATCGGCAGAGTTGCTAACGTGTTGCCGATAGGCTTCGGGAAAGGGAACCAGAATAGGAATAAGTTTTAAGGAGATGGACCTTCGGTAAACTCACGCCCTCGACGGAACGCAGCGCAAGCGCTATTTAACACCGGTTATTTGTTAGACCGTAGTGTTTCTCCGGTCGAAACGGCTCATTTGCAGTGAAGCATGGCTCTCCTATGACAATGAGCACCCGTATTATTAACTTTAGATCCGAAAATGTCTCACATACAGGCCTCCTGGATACGAATAAGGGATTGCATTAATTGAGATCTGAAATTCGGTACAAAGCTAGGGTTTAATTGGCATATAAAGGGAAAATTATAAAAACTAGGATAATCCAACTTTTTTTCCAATTTCAATTTGGCAAAAACTTATACATATACCTTAATGATGTTGTTATGTGAGCCTCCTTAAATATTTCATTTTTTTTATTTTTTATTATTTGCGGTTATATATTATACCAGAAACAGAAATACACAAGCTGTGAAAATATTAACTCTCTAGCTATTACATTTCTTGAGATAGAGCCTGAAAACAGACAGATTATTATCCTTTGTGTACGAAAACCTATAGGGACAAAAAAACTGGGCCAAATAAAAAGAAACGTTTCTACAAAAATACGTTAAATCCCACCATAATTTGTCTATGATCCCACTAAAAACATTCTGTAAAAAAAACAGGCCAAGTCTCGATTGAGCTGCTCGTTTATCCCGAAAAAGTAATGAAATCTAGACGAAGGCATGCAAAGGCAAAGCCTTCCTGTGATTTGTTTATTATTATAGTTAATGTTGTACGACTGGCCGTTGACTTGTATAAAATAATTTGTCTATGCTTGTACCCACTAACGAATAAAGTATGGTAAGCTTAAACACATCGTTGATATCAAGATATCCCACCTGTCTAATCCCACGGGAGTATCTAACCGCTATAAAAAGTATCCTTTAACTAAATCAACTACCACCATACCTGTTCACCAAATTATTAACATTCAAACCAACTTTCACATTAAGAATATTAATGTGATTATTGTTATTTAACATATTTAGTAGGTATAGTTTATTATTATAACCTTATGTCACTGAATTTATTATTATTATTATTATTACTACTACCGAAGTTATGACCATATATTCTCTTAAAGGCCAAGGGCACTCAGTGTGATGAAACAAAAATTTCAATAATTTTAGCGCCTTTATCTGACGAGCGCTACATAATGTCTGCCGTTGTCTGAAGGTTTTTGATTTGAGTTTATCTATTCACAAACGCCCTTGATTGGCTTACGACGTAGTGAAGAATGAAATTGTACTATATTACCCGCGGGTTCACCCGTGTATAAGTCGAAATTCGCGAAAAACTACATTTTTGAAACTCGTATTTTTTCAGGAAAAACATGTTTCTACTTCGAAAGTTTACAAGAATAAGTTCGTATTTTTATGCGATTATCAAATTTAATAAAATTGTACTACATTACCCGCAAGTTCACCCGTGTATTAGTCAAAATTCGCGAAAAACTACATTTTTGAAACTCGTATTTTTTCCAGAAAAAGCATGTTTTTACTTTCGAAAGTTTACAAGAATAAGTTCGTTTTTTTAATTTAAAATTCCACGCGAGCGATGCCACTGGCAAAAGCTATAGTTGTATACATATACATCTGCATTTGCGATTCTACAAAGAACCGATAAAGAAACCGTGTTGGCTAAGAGCTCAGGATCAAGTAGCATTACTTAGAAGATATAGTCGTGGTGGCATCGACATCCGATGGCTAAGTGCTCTTACAGTCCTTTGTCTCGCACAAGACAATATTGTTTGCTAATGATAACAATTCTTTCTATAAACGGTTCTCAAGCACAATTTATAAATAAAGTACCTATTAATAGTGGTAAAATTGAATTTTTATTCCTTTCAAGTTGATGCCCGCAACTTCGTTGCGCGAAAATTTGTATATCACGGGAATCGTACATTTTCCCGGGATAAAAAGTATCCTATGTGTTGCCTAAACTTAATAGCTATTAAATAAAAAAAGATTTATTCGTATCCGTTAAGTATTTCCGAAGATTAGCGCGTACAAAAAGACAAACAGACACCTTTTTTTGTCGATTTGTGTTCTATTACTGTTCCTAACCCCCCAATATTGTAAAAATATTAATTGTACAGACACGGCAATTTTACTGTTTTATTATATGTAAAAAGTACTGTGAATATAAAATAGAACCCAGCCAGCTAGGAACCGGCTATACATGTGTAACTCTTCTCGTGTTTTCCATAAGGTGATTCGTCTGCTGCGTTTTAAAAACGGGTTGCTTTTCGAGATTGAAAGTTTCTTGTTATAAATCCTACAAGTTTCTTTGCATGCAGATTCATATGACGGGATTTGAGTGAAGGGTTGTTTCGGGGGTTTTATAAAACTCAGTTACTCAACCAGAAAATGTTTATCTCAGACCGAGAGGTCAATAATTTGTTAGTACATACAATTATTAATATTATTACTTTGATTAAAAACTATGTTAGTGAATGAAGTAAAAAAATAAAAACTAATTAAAATATCTCCGTGGCCTACCAGCAGCACTAGGCACGAAAACATGAATATTTACCCAATGGCGCATAATTGGACACTCTACCTTATTATCACTTGGGTTACCTGGTAGAAACTACTTCCAGCAGTAAGGCCGCCATTTCGAACATATATTTAAATTTTTTGATATTGTGACTTTTTTGTTCGAATAGAGTTTTTTATAAATTTATGCTTGCGGGTTCCTTAAATTAGGACTAAAGTGCTCTTTAAGACAGAATTTTGTAAAATTAAACCCCTAATAGTTGTTTTTGGAAGTGTAAAAATTGTGTAAAACTTCATTGCTACAAGTATTACGAGTTTAAAATTTCGATTACGACATCCTTAAAGGAGTTTATTAGTTTGAAACGTATTTTGTTATGATAAATAATAGTTTTTTTCTTAACCACCCGCATGCGTTGCGGGCTAAAGCTAGTATTATAATATATTATAACCAAATGTAAGGCTTAAACACAAAAATTTCCTACATAATATGATGACATTAAAATACGTTTAAATTGAAGAAGTAAGGTCGTCGGAATACGCGCGACCTCCGACCGAATATAATTCTGTATAAGGTCCGTGTGGACCGTATGAGGTCTCTCAGTTTTTGCAGATATATAGGCAGTAGCGTAGCGTCATTACACTTTTATTTTGTGACGAATTCTAGGAATTCCGTACCTAGACGCGTAAATTTGTAACACAATCATGACGGTTCTTGCTTAAAAATCCTTTAAAATGAGATCGTGTCCGCGCAGCGATTTTTATTCGCGTGATATTTTTTCCGCTATAGAGCTGTAATGTATAAGATATGAAATATATAAAAGAATTGAAATATATGTAAGAAGAAGAAAGAAAGAAAGAAAATAAATTTATTTGGTAATTACACTATGAACAACAACAACATGAATACACATCGAGATACCAAATTGGTTCCCATTCAGCATGAGATGCGGATACGTTGTCCG
>JAOTAV010015136.1:0-25227 GCA_026546445.1 Cyclargus thomasi
TGTAACTTTGTTGTTTTCAATTTTATCAAAAAACTGATTGGACTACGTCGTTTTTCAATAACGTAAGATTTATTTAAAAAAAATAATTAAAAAATCATGCATATTAATAAAAATTGCCTATTAATAAAAATTGCATATTTCTCCTACTACCTTTCTTGAGATTAATTTCGTTGCGGATCCCAAGATAGAATAAGCTTGTCCCTCGGGCATCTCAAATCAAAATATCAAAGGTTTCGTAGTCAGTTACCACCGTCGAATGACGATCCTGGCAACACGGGAGTTGCCGTGGTGGAAATGTGTGGTTGGCCAATCACCCGTTAGAATCGGTGATTTAATGCCAGTGATCATGATACTGTATGCATGATCAGAAGTGGAACTTCTTAGGATAGTTCCCAGAACCCAGGTAACCCTTAACTCAAATGTTGATTGGTAGACTTTTTTTAATGATATTTAGGGGGCCAAGCGAGCAGACGGGTTACCTGATGGAAAGTAACTGCCGTCGCCCTTGAACACTCGCGACATCCGAAGACTCGCAGGTGCGTTGCCGGCCTTTATGAGGGAATGGGAATAGGGAAAAGGGGATTAGGGAAATTGGGCCACCGGTAAACTCACTCACTGAACGAAACACAGTACAGCGCCGTTTCACGCCAGTTTTCCGTAAGGCCGTGGTTTCACTTCGGTCGAGCCGGGCCGAACGTGCCGTAGCATGGCTCTCCCAAGGCAACGGCGCTGAATTGCACAACTTAACATGATCAGTTTCTGTCCAACGTGCAGGTGGTGGGCTGGGGTTTCGACGACACCGGCATGGCGACCGAGGAGCTAGCGCTGGTGGAGATGCCGGTGGTGGACCAGGAGACCTGCATCAGGTCATACAGCGAGTTCTTCGCGAGATTCACTTCAGAGTACACCTACTGTGCCGGGTATAGAGACGGTAAGCTGTGCTATGTGTGCGGGGGTTGTGTTGGTTTAATGTAGACGTCAAATTACAGCGTACTTCTTGATGAAGCTCAACTCTTATATTAATAGACTCGACAATTATTTTACCGACACTAAATTCCTTTCTTGCTGTTGTCTAGATAATGTATATATTACTGTAGAATCTGCAACGCTTTACAAAATTTGACATCTACTAAAATACAAATGTAAATAAAATTCTGTATTGTACTAACACTCATAGGAAACCTTCGTAGCGCTGTTACTACAGCAAACTGTAAATTTTCGTAGCGCTGTTACTACAGTAAACTGTAGATTTTTTCGTAGCGCTATTATACAGTAAACTATACTTTTTCGTAGTGCTGTTACTACAGTAAACTGTAAATTTTCGTAGCGCTGTTATTACAGAAAACTGTAAATTTTCGTAGCGCTGTTACTACAGTAAACTGTAATTTTTCGTAGCGCTGTTACTACAGTAAACTATACTTTTTCGTAGTGCTGTTACTACAGTAAACTGTAAATTTTCGTAGCGCTGTTATTACAGTAAGCTGTAAATTTTCGTAGCGCTGTTAGTACAGCAAACTGTAAATTTTCTCTTCCCAAAAATATAATCTTTTACGAAAGTAACACGTCCAAGGTGGAATAGTAGAAAATATAACGGTAGTTAACTTTTTTTTTAGCGAACACTTATCAGAAGTTTATGACGAAATATTTCATTTTTGTTTTGCTTTGCATCCTTGGTGCTTTTTAGTAAACCTTTTTTCATCAATGTGATGTTCATTATAGTCAAAAGTACAATATACTCATTCTTTTTTTTTTTGATACTTTTTAGTTTTCATTAAATTCAAAATGCAAGTATAAAAAATACGAAATCACACATAAGAGAATGTAGTTCACGGGCATCGACCATAACTAAAACTGTTTATTTCCAGGTGCAACTGATGAAAATACTGGAGTTAGAAAAAGTATGATGTTTTCTCATTTACATTTTGCATGTTTACTCATAATATATAAAGACATTTTAGGAATTATGTTAGACCTAATATCATTGTTGAGATAGGATTTCACATGTCTAGGCACAAAGCACCATTTTTGTAGAGTACACTTTCATCATATTTGAAATGAATTTTATATTTTACAAATACACGTTCTAGTGCACACATCTTTAACTAAAACGTATGCTTCTTCTTAAAAATACATTTTATCTTTCATAACTTAACTGTACTTTTAGACTTCGATCAAATATTATAAAGATTCACAGTCGCCGTCTAAAAAGTGGCACCGGCAACCGCGCTTATTAAGCGTTAATCTGCTCCAAGTCGCTCCAAGACCGCAATTTTAACTTTTGTACGATTGTGAGTTTTAAGTCATTAAGTTAAGTTTTATTTTCAATACACTTGGTGCCATTATTTTATTAAATCTTAAAGGTAGCTGTGCATCTTATTATTTGATTGTAGCTTATAGATACAAAACATAGTTTGCTTCTCGGACTTTATTTGTATTAAACGCTTAGCTATTTTTGTTTCTAACTGGTCACTAAGTTACTAACATAGCTTTAGTTCATACGTGAAACCTTGCAACATTCATGTAATATTTTTGTTTTTATGTTGAGCCTGCTCACTTGTGAAAGTCAGGGTTGCCTGATATATTTTTTTTTTCCTATAAAATTGCAACAATTCTTGTAAATAATTACCTACTACATTTTATAGTTTGCCTATCTAGCTATAGCCACATTAAATTAATTTTATTTGAATTTTAAATCATTTGGTCCTAAAGCGTCCATTTACGCAAAAATCGGGCAGATTTTTAAATGTTAATTATCTGCTTTTCCTTATGTCTCCATTTATTATCACGTACTAATGCATATTATATAGCGAAATAATTTAAAACACGCGATTGATAGACAGCCTAGCCCAGACTGCCGCAAGTGCGTCCTAAAAATAAAAGCTCAAATTTATCTCGAATGGGCTTTTTTAGAGGTCGCTTTTAAAACATACTTTCAAGTACGTCGAGTAATTTGCTTGCAAATAAATTTCAATGCATATCACTCATCATAGAGAAGATATACCCGATTAGTGACCGAAACCGCGCCATCTGTGGCTTACAATTGAAACTAGACACTAGTATGCGTAACGTTTTACAAAATTCAGTTCCTTTATTGTACCTGCGATTTAAAATAATATGTCCCAACTTTTTATTCCCGTTTATATTCTATTTAAGATAATTTGTTTTCGTAGGCACATCAGTATGTAACGGTGACAGCGGCGGCGGCATGGTGTTCCTCATGCGAGACACGTGGTACCTGCGCGGGCTGGTGTCCCTCTCGGTAGCGCGACAGAACGAGTACCGCTGCGACCCCACACACTACGTGGTGTTCACCGACCTCGCCAAGTTCCTGCCCTGGATCCGACAACAGATCAGCAACTGATAACTATAGATAGTGCAACTCGGTTGTGCGCGCGGCCCTATGTGTACGTGCGCTTGTGAATACACAACTTTTGTTCGTGTGGCAGTGACGCGGCTACTTTGACGACCCAGTCAGAGTAAACAAGTCTTCCACCAAAGGGTCGCGGGCACAAAAGAGTTGAGATAACTTCTCTCGTATAGTTTTGATTAAAAGATAATTTCATTTTTTACAAAAATAGTCAAGTCATTGGCAGAACTCTGTAAATCTGTACCTCGTACCTCTCTAGAGGTATAAACTTCAGTTAGTGCATTTTTATGAAAGTCCATTGAAATTGCAAAAACTTTTATTAATTTAATAATAAAAGTTTTTTTTTAATTTAATTTTAATTTAAAATATGATGTCATTTGCAGGACATTTGCATATAATGTTGTAAATTTCTAATACATAAATCTTTAGAATTTGAGCCTTTTACAGTAAGAATATTTTTAATTAAAAATAATATATAGGTTTCATATAAAAATCTTCTCGCCATGTACTACAAAACTACTGTATGAATGAAAATTCGTGCATTTAGAATATAATGTAGATATATTTTAGGTAGAATTTTTTATTTCTTTTCCAATATTTTTTCAATGCCATATTTTCTGCCGACTTGATAATAGTTGGTCTGGCCTTTTTATAAAATTTTGTTAAAAGTGCTCTCTACGTAATGAAATTGTACAGGGTATTATTTTTTACAAACTTTTTTTTACCCGTTTGACTAAAGTTTAGACTGAAGATATATTTGACGTGACAATAAACTAAATAATATTTGTACACGATTTTTTATTTAGCACCTCACCGGTTTTAAAACAAGGACGAGAACAAAAAAAAGATCTCAGCCATTTCTGCTAAAAACAATTTCGCTTGTCTAGTACAAGATCTGTTTTGTCTTGGCACAATATTATTATTTAATTACATGCTGGGCAAAAGTTTTACGCTGCAAAAAACATTTCTTTATTAATGAGTATTTTCTTTCAATTAAGTAGATGTGACAAAATAAAACAAAACCTACGAACTTTCATATATTAAAAAAAGAAAATGAAATATTCGTAAACAAAACCTTCTTTAAAAATAAAAAACTTAAACGAAATTAAAAACTAAGATGAATAAGCTGCGTTTCATATTAACACAATATTTACAAGTTTCTTACAGAAAGGCTAGATCGACGCTAGATGGCGCTGTGTTCTTGGCTTGGCTTTTTTTATATTTCAATATTAGTATTCTAAAGGATACAGGGCCCCCATACACAAATGCGAATTCGCATCGCATCCCAAGTATCTACGACAAAACTTAAATTAAAAACTAACATTGCAATTAGATCTTCGAATTCGCAGTTTTGTGTACGTTAAAATTTAAGAGGAGGCCGCACTTTAGTGCATAAATGGACGCTGTTAAGAATTTGTGTGTTATCCAACAAAAAAATGATTTTGAGTTATGAATGCAGTATTATTCTTTACAATTAAAATCTTAAGGAATAATACTGCATTCATAACTCAATCTGACTTTGTTGGATAACACACAAATGCTTAACAGCGTCTAATTAACAAACTATAGCTTGACCACAGGCGCCTATACCGCGCCTTGGGTATGAGCGCGGCGCGGTGGGAGAGGGTACCATGGTTACCGGCTCTCTCTGTATGTGGACTACCGCCGTGCTAGTATTCTTACCCGTCCCCGTCAGGTCCCACGTTCCTAGGGTGCGGTACAGAGGTTGTGGTCAATCTATAACATAGGAATGACGTTGATACAAAGTCAATCCTATGGAAGTAAAGTGTCATGTCGTTTTTAAAACGAAGCGCGTCACGGCTGGTGGCCAAATTAAAAAATCTATTTCATTATTATTAGTTGCCATTTTAGAATAGAAGTAATGCCTGCACAGATATCAAAAGCATGAAAAACAATCATGCGTGCATCAAAGTGCATTGATGTTATTTATTTTATGAGATATACCCAAAGTGTAAAAAAATATATCTAGCGCACAATAATTAATGTCAAGTGCACAATAACAAAGTAAGTATATAGGGTTTCCGTGTGTCCTACATAGAGTTCACTGTGAAAGTGCAGCGCTGAAAGCGAAAAGGAATTTTGTTTTGTATGGGCAAACACATGTCACTATATGTTATGAAAAATGAATTTAAAAAATTTGCTTTTAGAGTTGCTATTTTTAAAGTGAACTCTATGAAAGCAACACATACAAACCTTTAAGCTTGTATAGGCTACTTAGACAACTTGCTTTATGTAATCACTGCATTATGTAATCACATACAAAGAACGAATTTGATTTTGAATTAATTTGCAAATCATTTGAATTCTATTTTGTTTACAAAGTATTTACCTATAAGTTTGACACGATAAAGTTTGTTTGTTATTTCGTATTACTTTTTTTATACTATATAGTTTGTTTAAATAAATGGTGGAAGTTGATAGATAAACTATAAAAGAGTTTATGTTATGTAAAACTCGTTAGTTCCTTTCCCGCTCGTCACTGCCATCAGCGCCAAAATACCGCAAATGAAATCGCCTTACCATGGCTGGGCTTATCGTTAGAGTAAAAATATCTTTAAAGTTCTTTACAGTAAAACCGTTAAATGTAGTTTCAACGTTGTGAGCTAAAAACAATTTTTAAGAAGTCAGTAAATACATCAGTTATTTTTTAATCTTTGCACCGTGATGCGATAAAACAAAATCATTACTCCATTAATACAACTAAAAAAAACTAATGACTACTATAAAAACATATTGAAAAGCGTATACGTATTGCGAGTTGATTTCTGTATAGAAACAAACAGAATCCTAAATTAGACTGACCGATTAAAAAAAAACTTATTTTAATTATAAATGTATTCAACAAGTAGGTTTATCTCGCACACGAGGCACATAAAAAATATTATTAATTACAACGGACATCAGAGCCCCACAAACTGGACTTTAATCTATTGTGAACTATCAGGTACATTGCGGAGAAAGATTGTGGATCTAAATAGATCGCGTTATGTCAAACCCAACCGACAGATCAAGACTTACATAGAATTGAGATATTCCGACGAAAAGACGTAAGTCCTTACTGGCTCTGCTTAAATATTTTCGATGGTACCATTGAAGAAAATGATTTATAAACAGTTGACGGAGCTTCGTCATTTAAAGGGAATGTCGTGATCTGTCGACTTGATTAGATATAACGCGACCAAATTACCTAGGTCCATCATCTCATCATTCAACTTCTCTGATAGTATAAATGCATCACTTCTTAAAACATATCTTTAGTAAAAATAGGAACATCCAAAAAAAGAACAGATTTTGAGTTATGAATGCAGTATTACTCCATAACTCAAAATCAGATATTTTGTTGGATAACACACAAATGCTTAACAGTGTCCATATATCTATCTCTTTTAACCTGACTCGTTTATTATTGGATAAAACATTCTTAGACACATAAAAGCATTCCTAATTTTATGCAGGGGTTACCTGTATGTTAACATTTTATTGTATTCTCAATTGCATTACCCTTTTTATCATCTTGGGGCATCTAGAAATAGTTCATATCGTCCTTAAAGTACAATCGATCGCAGCCGCTGTTTCGTTATGTATATTGTTTATATCATAACTTAGCTGCCTATTGAAATATCCTTCTGCAAAATCACCCGCCAACGGACAATTAACTTCACCACTCTACCGATCCTTATTTAAACCCTCTCGATATTTCCACAAACATCACCAGTACGGCCCCACGCCGTTTCTACATCGCTGCTTCAACTTGTCGTCGGCGAATCCCGGGCCCCAGGGGAAGTTGCGGCCCCTGCCCCGCGGGGGCACCTTGCCGGGGACGGGGTGGGCCCTGTTAACGCACAGGCCCGGCTTACAGCCTGGCTTGAGGGGTCGCCCGAACATAGGGGGCGGGGTGAACCCGTCCCACACGTCCGGCCCGCAGCTACCGCAAGTCCAGTTGTAGTCGCCTACAAAACGAGCGAGGTTATTAATTTTTTTTTTCTGAAACACCTATTTGGAAGTCGCTTGAATAAAGGGGTTAAGCTTGTCAAAAGTATAGCCTATACTTTTAAACTAAAGTCATCGTCGGGCATAAATAAAAACAAACTCAAAGACAGATGGCAACACAACTTTTAAATAATAAATGTTAAAAGTTAAAAGCATTTAGAAATAAAAAAATATATAAATATTGATTACATCACAGATACAATATTGTACCAATAGATAAATTAATAGTATCTTAAACACTTTTACCTCAATATCCCATGGTAGTCTAAGATTAGAAAAAGATAAAGTAAAAATATCCGCCCAAAGCGACACTACACTCCGCGACACTTCACCACCATAGAACTGACGTTTCATCAGTCCCATGGAAGTGTAGTGTCGCATTGTGTTGTGTCGCTTAAGGCATTCTGACCATAGAGATTGAATGAAACCCAAACGATCATTATAATATTTATTCCATAAGTCTACCGTTTGGCCGTTACTGGAAGAATGCCATTACACTTTCGATTCTATTCACGTACGTAGTACATAACAAAATATATCCATTATAAATACATAATAACAAACGATTTAGTTAAATTATATCGCACAAAGGTTCAATAGTTATATAGCGTATAATATATTGAAGCATTTCGTAAATTCTGTTTGAAAAATAAACTTTTATTTCGCTTATTGTTTCGTTCAGTTTGTACCAACAATTCTCCTACACTAAATACTTTCTTCGTTCAGTGAATATACAAATTTATGTATATAAAACGGATGATTACTTAAACGCTGATTAAACTTTAACCACCCTTTAAGTACTTTCTCATTGGCACCTGGAATTTTATTCATGCGGCATTATTTACAGCAGATAAAATGATATTATCTACTCTCGTATAAGGCCATAAAATTATTGCATTAAGTTAAAAAAAACTGCAGACCCCTATCTGCAGGCCTTAAAATTTTTAGTTTTCTCAGAATAACCCATTATTTCTGCTATTAAATCTTGTTAAACAACGTTCCTTTTTCCTAAATAAAATTCCGGTTGCGGTCAACGGGTAACCACAGAGACTTTGTGGTCAATCAAAAAAAAAGGTCGATTACCGCTATTTCTTTCTCGCTCTTCTACTCTACAGCTACAAGGACAGAATATCTAACCAGATTTAAGTATTCACCCGTAACGTTCTCGAAATTAAAAAGAAAACTAGACAGTTTCCGCTTACGCTATTCACCTCATTTGAAATAACAAAAATAACACAATCTTTTTCCCATCGAACTAGCAGTCTCCAAAATTTCGAAATAGGTACTAAGTCTCTCGTAGAGGTAAGTTAACATGGATATATAATATTCGTTAAATATACGAGGTGCCTTAACGTGTATTAGAAAATTTCGAGTGAAAAAAGGTGATTATATTTACACAAGTTAGCAGTTACTACTGGTGTACGTTTGAGAAAAATTTAAAAGAAATCTACGACCCACAGGATAAAATGTATAATGAAAATTTTCTGTGTTCTCACAGAAAATTTTTTTTAACACAACGCGATTTACAATATCCCACCGACATTTTATGGGTTCACAAAGACAAAAGATGTTACTATTATTATAACAAAATGTTTTATTTTTAGGATATCTGACATAGTTACCGCATAATAAAAAAACTATCTGAAACGGCGTTCAAGCTGCGCTTCCATCACCGCAAAACCGGTCAGTTTTTACGGAGACCAAAACATATCTAACAATAATTATCTATAGACAAATTATTATAACTACAATGAATGTTAAGACTAATTTGGACATAACCAGTCAAACACTTCACCGTAATACCCAGGATAAACGAGGCCAGTTTTTCAAGCTAGCGTCGATAGGCTAACAGGCTTTGTGTAGACAAAACTAGCTTGTTTTCTAAGCGAGTAAACTAGTTGACAAGCCAGGGCATCGAATCGGCATAGAACCAGAAGAGCGGAAATGTTATTAGTTTTGTTCGTAAAAAAATCCACCCAAAGCCACTGCGCTCTGATCGGTCGGAAGTATCGGAGTACGTACACACAGGTCTCTTATTGGTGGGTACTGTTTTAGTGCGGGCGTTAGTTGGTTAGCGGTTAACTCATCAGTGCCAAAACACGGATAAGTTTCGGACACGGATGTCTCACATTACTTCTCTATTGGTTATATGCTCGATGAGCCAGGGGCAGCTAGACAAGGCAGTTTAAAAAAAACTATCTTCCCATTTTAGCTTAAAAAGTTCATGTATTCCGGAAACCAACAGAAGATATCGCTGAAACTTGGCTTGTCTAGATTTTTATAATTTTATCGCATTATAATTTTTATATCGTTAATCTCAATTCGAACGTTACATTTAGATGCACTTTTATCTCCTTTTTAAATTGTCTAAATCTACTGTATTCCATATCTATATATTACGACTGAGGACATATTAAACTTATCTTTAACCAACGAAAATATTCACGTTATGATGCTGTCCTTCTCTCTTTCAAAAATCAGTTAACAGAAAGAGACAGAAGGATTAGTGAATATTTTTTTCAAGTATAAACCTACGCAGATAAAATTAGATCGAATTTCATATATCTAATACATTTAACACATAATTAGGCACAGTTCACATTTGGAAACTAGTTCTAGCATTCTAGTCCTACGTGTGGGGGGTCAGTGCGAAATCCGCCTTAACTGCAACAAAATATTTGCAGAGTTCTTCACTGAATATACACAGACAGGTAACACCCAGAATAAGAAATATGATCCTAGTTATAAAGATAACAACACACTTCCAAAAATAAAATACAATACCTCGCCGAAAAGTTTGTTCCATTGATATAATGAATGCTTTATTCGTTGGGCACAAAAACCATAGACGTACAATAATATTATAGACCGGGTGTCCGACTTAGGCGGCCACAACAAAGGCGACTCGGTTATCTATAATATTCTATACATCTATGGTATCTTTTGCCTGAGGAAAGCACGCAGGGAGTTCATTAAGTTTAACTAAATACGAGATAAATAAGGACCACTTCAATTGCAAATTTGTCGATACTTTTCATATGTAAGTATCTTGTTGTGTCCTTTAACTATAATAATTTATAATTTCTTTGTTAAATACCCAAAGCTTTTTCATGTCTGTGAATATTACTTGATATAAACGAATGTCCTTGTATCAATTTTCACACTTTTGTCGAGGTACTGTACTGTGACAAGCGCCATCTATTGAGAACCCCTAATTTTTTTTCCCTAAATTATTATATAACGATTGAAATATGTTTAACGTTATACAGATAATCGGAATCCTACTGCTATCAGTTGAAGCTAAACAAACATACATCATGATAAACGCCATCTATTAATTATTATTTTATGAGTTTCGTCAACGCTTGCCACTCTAAAGGCCGACTACTTAAACGCCTGTCAATGTAAGAGTCCCTCAAAGCATAGATTAGTAAAGGAATAAATTTAGTTTAGAGAGCCTCTTCTTTTAGTTTAGAGAGGGGTGAAGTGAGTGAGCGGATGGCATTGACAGTTGTTCACTTTACTCCATACTAAATCCGCTTATTGTGTATGTGTGTGTGAGGCTCTTAAGTGAGCTTCTCATTTGATTTTTGTGACAAGATTGCCAAAAAAGTCTGGCGTGGCGAAAGTTGGAACTAAGTTTTTATTTATGGCAACTGTAATGCTTGGCATTATTTACATAAAAAAATATATAATTTGCTGATTTGATTTTAAACACATATCGCCGCGCTCATAAAGACGATGTTACATGCACGTTATATGCACAGAGCACACATCTTACGCTTGAAGTAATGCAAGTTTCTAAATTGAACCTCCACAAGATGGCAGCACCATTTTTAATATGGCCACGCGTAAAAACAACCCACTTTAAGTAGTCGGCCACCCGAAACCGTGTAGGAACATACTCGTACATAAACAACACTTATACACTTCACCATCTACAGAACATTCAAATCACGGAAATATTGTCATTGTCGAGGACACAATATACTGATTGTCATATACAGTATCCGCACAAAAAGCATAACATTATATAGTATAACATTATATAGTATAACATTATATAGTATTTTATAAGTGTAAATAGTATAATATTGCATATATTTTATGTTATTTAACATATTTGTGATTTTTCTTTTAAAGTTCCCTGTTGTAACTCGATTGACACCTGTCCTATTTTATTTCTGTAACGCCCAAAGGTTGACTGGTAGATAATGCCATAAGGCATTAAGTCCACCTTTATACTTTTATGTGTATTAACTTTAAATGAATAAATAAAATAAAATAATCTGTCAACGCACTGCTCAAATCACTAGACGGATTGGGCTGAAAATGGACATGCAGCAAAAATATGTTATGATAAAGGCATTCGCTAAGAAAGTATTTTGATAAAGTTTGTATTAAAATTCCAGTTACCGGTCTTTTTAACTGTGTGTGTGGTGACTTGTTTGCTCTCTAATTTTATAGAGATTCCTACCTCCTTAATTAAAAAAAAAATATTAAGAAAAAAGAAGATAATCTAATATTTAAACCGGTTGGTTACTAGTAATAACGTCAATAAGCACCTTCGCCTAAAAATTGTTTTTAGTTTCCCTATTACAACTATTCTTCTGAATGAAAGATTAAGATATTGCAAATTTTAGAGAAAAAACGCAAGAACCTTACTAAGATAGCTAAATTGTAGCGTCTTGGGTGTATAAAATGTGTTTAATGAAAGATTCAGGGCCAACGCCAGACAGATGTCGGCCGTATCGAATGTAATAATATTAATCTCTTGCTTATTTTTACATTTTTTATTAAGATTCCGTGATAATTAGTATTCTCAGTGGTCTCACTTATAGCAAAGGACACATATCATAAATTCTAATTGTTCCACGACTGATTATAAGGCTTTGTCGCGGAATTTGTGCTAAAAATTAGTTTGTACCTAGTTTTTTTTAAAGAAAATCGTAGAAGATACATTTCAGCCTTCTGAAATTTATTTTTAATTAAAAACTTGATAAATTTACTTCATAGCTTGTAAACCAACTAGATTGCATCCACATCTTTATTGCGCCAAAATAAATTAATTTTATTGTAAGTTTCCCGGGGATATATATTTTTAAATTGAACCATATAAATACTATAAGACATTTCTAAATTGTACTCCCCGAGAAGTATAATCAGAAATTTAATTTTGGGATATTGCAATTAATTGTAAATAAAACTTACTTTTGTAAGCAGTGTTTTTTTCAAAATTATTCTATAGTCGATCGAACACCCGTTTAATTATAATAAATTGATTACAAGTCAAGTCAATATAAGTTACAATATTATTTGATAACAAGTCCCCGTTACCAAATCCCGCAAGAATACGTTTGGTAACGGTGACTTAATCCATTATATAAGACACTATATTAGTAAACGCCATATAAACTAAAGCATACTGACGTCTAGAAGCGCATAGGCTGTCAGACCTCGTTCCAGACACATAATTTCAGTGAGCAATGGCGATATAAAATTATATGTTAATATAATAATTCCTTGAAAAATAATAACCCAGGCAAAGAGAGAATAATATTATGAGCTGTTATTAAGGCCTACTCATGGTTACTATAAAAATAAAAAAAAAATTAGTAAACTAAGATTTTTAGCCTTATCCTCGAAAATTAACTTCAACCTGTAAGTAAAAATGTGGGTTGAGAAACTCGACGCGCGTTTCGCCCCAACACAGGGGTATCCTCAGAATGTGGACTCTACGAACAACGTCCGTTAACACTTAACTGACCATCATCCATCCTGAGGATTCTCAACCCGCATTTTTACTTACAGGTTGAGGTTAATTTTGATAAAAATCTTAATTTACTTAACTTGAAGCTATGGATTTCCGCAAAGTAACGCCTGATTCTATTAAATATTAGAAAAATAATACAAATTACTAATTTTCTTTCATAGTTTAATGAAATGATTCATAATAATTTGTCAAAATAAGAAAATTAATTGCGATTACGTGCATATTGTAACGCTGATTTTATTTTATTTATTAGTTCATAATATATCTCACAAACAGTAAAGCGCACAAAATGCAAAAATAATGAGAGAAAATAAGATGAAGACTATCCTTATTATATTATAAAGGGAATATTTACGAACCGTTTTATTGTCAGCAAAGTAAAATATTCTTCACCGAAAAATTCCTACTTGAGCGAAGAAGTAAAAGCAGATTTAAGAGGAAGACCGCGGACATATCCATGTGGTTCATTACTAGTCCTGCTAAGTCCAGTAAATATATCCGTAATTTACGATACCAAAAAACTGTACTGAAAAAGATAAACTTTAATCGTTTATCTTTTTCAGTACAGTTTTTGGTTGGTTGGTTTTACGAATCCATGAAATCGAATTTTCGCTTTCATTGATAGGTAAAGGATGCTTCCACTTTATCACTTAGATATTTTAACATCCACAATGTTACGTAGCGGCGGTAATTCAATCTTGATTTCCGATCTTGAGGCAATTTTATGGTAGTCATAAGAAAGATTTTTACCTTTTTGAGCGTATATTTTATTATCATGAGCAAAAATGTGTAACGTTAAGGATATTGCCGTTTTGAGGATAATATGAAGGTAAAATTATCAAACATTATATTATATAATATAATAATAATATAATAATATCTATGGACGCTTCACACCACGTCAATCTGGCCCTGTGCTAAGTACCCGAAGGACTTGTGTTACAGGTACCAGACAATAGAAATATATTTAATACTTTTATACTATACATATATTTAAGATTTTTATTATATAATACACATATTTAATATACGTCCAAGACCCAGGAACATTGAAAAACTTTTTGATCCGTCGGCGGGATTCGAACCCGCGACCCCCGGCGTGAGCTACCAAAGCTCAACCACTGCGCCACAGAGTTCGAAATTTTAAATTATATTGATACTAAGAACGTCAATGTACTCTTATTTATTTTTGAGAGGTAATTCGCATTTAGTGGACTTAATTATTCATGTAAGAAGAAGGAAATAATATGACGGTCATATTACCTTATAAAATTTATTTTCTTTTGAATTAAGGAAGCAAACGAGCAGCCGAGCCATCGAACGAAAAGTAGATGCGGTCGCATTTGCGTTGTGATCTTTTTATTATGAGAAAGGGAGTAGGGAAAGGGAGAGGCAATGAGGATAATATGGGGTTAAGCTTCCCGCAAACTTACTCACTCGACAAAAATAGCGCAAGCGCTGTTTCACGCCGGTTTGATGTGAGGTCGTAGTATTTCTCCGATCAAGTTTGGCAATTTGTTATTGCTGTGCTACAACATAGCATTTTTATGGCAAGGTGAATAAATTAAATAACAGTCCGGGAAGGAGAGGAAAACGACTATGTTAAAAAATCATATTTTACAATTCATTTTGTTCCATTTAAGACATAATATTTTTATTCTTAAATATATATTCAATAATAAAAATATAAGTTAAAAGTTAGAAGGATTGCAAAAGCTCAGACAGTTAAAGCTTTGACCACTATCGACATAGTCAAAAATTTCATTTATTATAAGATTAGTTCACATGCAATTGAGGACCTGTTTCGTCATTATTGTATCATCGCTAGCAAAATTATAGAAAAATAAAAGAATAAGCAAGCTTTTTATTTTATTATTATGGACAAAACATTAAAAAATTAAATATGTTGCACTGTTTATCGCGAATACATACACATTGAAATTTAAAAGCTTAAGGGATTGGCATTCACTACAGGTACCATCAGGAAGACTAAAACAGAGCCAGATTGCGAGTCTACGTAAATCGGTCGCGTTATATCCAACCCAGCAGACAGATCACGACTTCCATGGAATTGACATATTCCGACCAAATGATGTAGGTCCGGCAACTGTCTCTCTTTTAATTTTATCCATTATACATAACAGTCTTCAACTTTTCAATGTAGTCTCATCCGAAATCTACCTGTGTTGTGTTGAAATTCATAAAAATCAGTACTAAAATTTTAAATAAAACTAATAAATCTCCTTTATAATACTATCGGTATCGTTATTTTGAAACTACCTATCACTAACGATGCAATTTATCAAAACGACGACCAATGAATCAATTATCCAACTCGAGTGTATCGGCTTAGGGGTTTTATGTGGAGTAAACCATCGCGCCACGTGTAGCATTAGAGCGAGGTGAATTTCAAATCGACACATTTTAGATAACGGCTAAGCCCGCAAAGCACTTTCATCAGGGAAACTTTACTCGCCGGGTAATTTTAAAAGATAAGACAAAAATCTAATTATTTTGGATTACCATGACCGTTCATAGGACCTTACATAAGTCTTAAATTTTTAATTAAAATTAATGAAAAATTCTTATTATTTTTCATGATAGTTGACGTTATTAATCTTAAATTTGATTTGAAAAAAAAAATCATTATAAGTGCAAAATTGTAATCTCTTCAATACTTTTTAATTTAATTTACTTAACCGATTTTAATGTTATTTGATATTTATTCATATAACATCAATATATATACCTAACATACTTGCAATTCAAGGTTGTAAAAGTACTCGTATGGTAACCGGGCAGGAAACAAATTAATAATAAAAAAATGGCAACATCGATTTAGCTCATAGAAAAATGCAAAGAAAAATCTGGCTCTACAATATACGACACGACACTTTTGCGCAAATCCTTGTATAACCACCTGCTGAAGTGCTTTGTGATTTGTGCTGTAACTACAACTTACAGGAGCTTCTGTTGCCATGGTAACAGAATCGATTGGCGATCGCGTGCTATCCCTCTCACACTCAGTGACATCACATAAGACTATCCCTTCCTAACAGGTATCAACACTGGTGTCAAGCCTTTGTTATGTAGCCTACAGGCAATAATGATAAGTCAGTGCACGAAAACAATACGAGAATATTAAAATATTTTAAGCAGTTTAATGTTTTTACCTTATTTTTACATTACTAAATGTTAAACAAAATATAGTAAAATAATCTTTTGTTGGTAATGCTTCATGACTTTGTACTTAAATACGTAACGCAAATTATACTACACTAGCTTTTCTTCGCGGCTTCCTCGCGTAGAATTCAAGAATAGGTATAACTCCTGCGAGTCAACTAGGCACTCGGCTCGAAATGTCAGTTATGTCACCCACCCTCCTGCTTCCCCGCGCAGTACCCCGCATTTGTCTTTGGTGTCGAGTAGCGTTAGCATAAAAAGTGTTCAGTTTGAAAAATTGAAGCCGAAAATTTATGAATTTTATATCCAGTAGAGTTGACATAATAACATCTGTTAATAGTCATTATTTGTCAATGTTATTTTTTCGTTATATATTCGTTAAGTTTGTCATTGTCAGTCATTGAGTGATATGTATAGAGACAACACTGCTAGTAATTACATAATATTTTGGCATTTAATGCGAAACAAAATAGACTCTTAAATTTTATCATAATCCTTAAATGTTTTCAAAGTTTTTAAGTCTATTTTGTTCTGCCTTACTGGTCATACACAAGAAGCCGTATAACCTAACCTAACCTAATCGTATTCTAACTACGTACAAATATTAATTTCTACAAGACGTCAATATTATGCATAATATAATGGTATAGCTTGATCACAAGCGCTACACCGCGCCTTGGGTACGCAGCGAGGCAGGGGACGGTTGCCATGGTTACCGGCCGTCACCACTCACGGCGGTAGCATACAACATAAAACTCAATTCCGAGAAAGGTAGTACTTTATCTCGTGATGAGAGGAACATAATTTTTTAATTGGCTGACTATTATGTTTAAAGAAACGCTTTATACACACTACGACGTTTTATACTCTATTTGTATGTTAAAAAAGTTTAAATACACAATTTAAACACTTTTTGGCTGTCAATAGTATCAACTTTAAACCGTCAATTTATATCGTAAGATACGTCCAACAATTATATTGGTCTCAAGTACACTTTAAACTTTTTCTTACCTGTCCTCGGACCTGCTCCGCCCCACGTTCCTAGGGCGCATTACAGAATTTGTAGTCAAGCTAAAATTTTTAACAATTCGAAACTTTTGTCAAAATTTATAAATAATACCAAAAAAGCACAACATTTTTTATGTGGTTAGTACTTTAAAGAAATGTCAGTCGAGCCGTGTGCCAAGTTAATCCGCATGAGTTATATCTTACAGAAAATTCAAGCAACAGATACAGTCGAATAAGCAAAGGCTTATCTAGTGTTGAAGTATTCAAAAGGATACAAAAATATATAGCATTAGAGTTTACGGCATACATATTACATATCAACAAGTATTATTAACCTAACCAATATTATAGTTTGCTACATACTAATTTTGTTTGACTTCCTGCTTCTTAAGAGATTAAACATGAATGCAGAAATGACGACTTTCATTAGGATTCTGTTAAATCAATAAAACAAGCTTAATAGTCAAAGAATGTTTTATTACAAGTCTGTTGGCACTCTTTGAGAACGTTTTTTAATTTTTTGTTGACGTCTCTTTAAATGACGCTGAATTCGGCCTGTTCCTTCCTTTTTCAATTGTTCATATTGCTCAACCAAGGATTCTACACGTCGTTCAGCTAAAATTATTATAATTATTATTTTCTTGCATTAAAACATTATATTATAAATACACAACATATAGTAAATAATAATAACACAACGACCCAAATTGAGAGGCAGCGGCGTAACACCGTTAGGCCAAAGCGCTTGTTCGATTTCGTCGTCGAATAAAAAAAGAGGAAGTCTGCCGCGTAATTTTAAATATTTAAAATATAGAGGAGAATAATTTAATTTTCCGATTGCTCCGCGATTTCATTTTAGTTTATTTAATTTAAGTTCAGTTATTATTTTGTTTTATTGTTGATTTAGTGTTTTTAATGTGTTGTATAATAATATATTAACTTGACGCGAGTGAGTGTGTATAATTGCCCCGCCACCCGCAGACACCAGCACTAATCACTACAATAAATGGCGCCCAACGTGGGGCCGAATCCTAGCCGAAGACTTTGTAAATATTTGTAAACATGCCGACAACACGCGCAAGCAATCGCTGGATTCCTCGACGGGTGCTTCTTATATCACCATGGCCAACAATTCTTTTGCCGCGCTTCTAGAGACTATCCAAAAATCTATTTTGGAGATGAGTGAACGTGTCTTGGAGCGAATTGCTGCTTCATCATCTCGAGCTGCTCATTCACCGACGCCAACGTCGAGCGCAGCTGAGTCGACACGAAATGTTTCTGCAGTGCACAGCAAATGCTGGCGAAGATGGTCGTCATGGAGACGGTGGCCGAGCTCGCGCTACCCCGCCGACGCCCGAACGACCTTGCCGAAGCACGCGCCACGGCATCTTCACGCGTTTTAAGTGCAAAGTTCCGTCGTTACCGCCTTCGAGCTACCTAAAGAGCAGCACACACTAGCAGCGAAGCAGTTTCGAGCGTTTTGTGTTAACCAGTGCCGTATGTTAATAAATAAAGGTAGGTGCACAAGCATTCTGACTCAACCAGTTTTGTGCTATAACTGTGGAACTGTAAATACAACGCAAGATGTACGTATGTAAGTGCGATAATGGAGATCAAACATTTTTAGTTTTAATACAGAAAATGGAGTAAATAGTGTAAATTTTGCTAATTTTAAACATGTAAATAATAATATTAAGAACTGAAAATTTGTAAATATTGTAGGTTGTGTAAATATGATTTTGTAAAATAATAATTGTAAAATGTCATTAGTGTGCAACTGCTTAAAAATAATTGTACAGTCGACGACATAAAATTGTTAACTTTATGTACAGTCGCCAGCCTAATTACGATAAGGATTCTTTGAACGTAGAACAGTTAACAATTTCTTGAATATTGTTTATAGATCATTTCGATGCCAATGTTTTACATAATAAGGATGATTTTTGTACTGCAAAATCAAAGTGTACACTGTACGCAGCAAGTGTTTGCTAGAGTCGACTTTGACCGACATATTTTGCGTCCGATTTTATAATATCGAGATATTCGGTTCGCGGGGAACCGCGCACGTCGACACTGCAGTGGTGCAAAAACATTGTATTGCAGGACATTCTTTACATCTCCTTCTTCGTCGCAAGGGACATCCTATTTATTCGACGCGTAAAACTACAAAATTGGCAGATGAAGTCGTTAGGGATCTAGACGTGTTTTGTACTGAATTAGTTGTACCTTCTTTTACAAAACAAAGCAATTCAAACCTCTTTATTATCTTGCCAGAAGCTCGTAATAATGAGACTTTACTCGGTATAAATGCAGTACTTTCACACAATATCATCGCAAATGCCTGTATTTTCCAAATAACAGCTCCATTAACTTTCCTATGGCCTATAAGCCCATGTCGTCAGCAGCAGTTCCTTGTTTATATACTGACGTACTTCAGGAGAATGAATGGAAAAATTAGATCCAGCTGACCGAGATTTGCTGGCACAGTCTTTGGTCATTAATGAGGATATTTTCCAGCCAGGGGGAGAACCAACTCCTTTTGCTGAGCACCACATACAGGGGAATCATATTTTGCTTACATTTGTGTTATTTTATAGAAAATGGAGTAAATAGTGTAAATTTTGCTAATTTTAAACATGTAAATAATTTACCCATATTTAGCAGAAACTTAGGTTATGTTAGCGATTAACTTAACCCACTCATAATGAGGAGACACTTAGGTTAGGTTAGTGGCTAACCTAACCTCACTCATATTGAGGAGACACTTAGGTTAGGTTAGAGACTAATCTAACCTCACTCATATTGGGTGACTTTTAGGTTATATTAGCGGATAGCCCAACCTCGTTAATAATAAGGAAAAACTTAAGCTAGGTTAGCGGCTAACCTAACCTCACTCATAATGAGGAGACACTTGGTTAGGTTAGCGGTTAACCTAACCTCACCCATTTTGAGGAGACACTTAGGTTAGGTTAGTGGCTAACCTAACCTCACTCATATTGACGAGAAACAGGTTAGGTAACTTAGACGACTTAGCCTCTGCCTTAAATCCTCGGCTCCTTCAATCGTCGTTGTTATTATAATATCCATTTTCTCATTGAAGTTATCAATGACCAAAGTCTTTCAAAAACCAGGAACCCCATTGACCCATGAGTAGTTGGATTTCTCGTGTATGTTACTGCAGTCCATGCTAGATTCAGGGTTTCCTGCTATGACTTCTGCCATTTCTAGTATCCTGTCTTACAGCATTATTCTGGTACATTACGCTATTACCACTATAGGATCCCCAGATGGTATGTATATCTTGGTGGTCCAGTGCGCAGGTTAGCCGCTAACCTAACCTAAAGGATCACCGTAATTATTAATAACTTTTAAATTTGGAAGGTTTTTTCTTTATTAAACCTACAGATTTTTAGGTAATGACCCCCTCCTGCCCGTACCTCGCTACACTGATGTTAAAGGCTGATGAGTGGTGACTGATGGTTCCGTATTCAAGGACTAAGACGAGAGACTCTTTTACCATGACTTTGCTGTTGTCTGTGTATCCGTAGCTCTGTAAAATTTTCCCTTTTCTAATTTTTACCAAGTCATTAAAACTGGATAGTTTAGTAAAAAAACATCCTAGATATTTTGACTAGAGAACGATGATGAGAAGAATTGTGTTAATTAAATATACGAAATATAATTTATTCATTTTTATTTTAACATTAGTAATAATAATAATAGGATAGCTGATATGTGATGTATAAGATGTATGTCACCAGTAAATCACTGTGGGCCTATTTGTGGGCACTATTCGTCTAGGGCCGCATTTACATATAAAACATTTCGATATATCAATTCGGCCACGATGCAATTTGTGAATAGCCCCCATAAATAACTATTTCCCGTTTGACATACGGCCCTCCATATAAGGCAGATTGCACACTTCGCTTTTCAAATTCGTGCGGATAAAAAGAAAGAAAACGCGTTTTTGCAGCGTAAAAAGTTTAAAAATAAAATAATAGATAGATAGAAAATTCTATTTTTTTGTACACAACTTAACAGCTCAAACTAAAAAAATAAAAAAGGAACTGTACAAATTGGCGGTCTTACAGCTAAAGGCAGTTTCTTACAGACAACCAGAATAAATATATAGGGTAGTTCTGGGGGAGATGGCCGCACAGGAGAGATGACCTATCAATTAAATTTAGAATATAATAACTAGGTCTGTCTGAATTATTAAACAATATCTAAGGCAGGTTCTCCTAAAGTATGGGTACTAAAATAAATAAAGTTTATTTATTTAATATTTATTTTATTTATATTTATTACACTTAAGACTAGAACACATATTATGACGAACTCATAAATAAAACGTGCTGTGTGAAATGCTATGGTTTAGGCAGAACCGTAGTTGGCGCTTGGTATTACCCGCCTTTATTTGACAGATATTCGAAATTTGAAAACCGCCCCCGCGCAAATCAACTGTGAAATTCAATTGAGCGACCATAAATTTGGCCGTTTGAAAAATTCTCTTACCTTTTTCAGTTTGATATTTCCTAATGTATCGCTAGTGTACGATTTATTAAACACTTTCTATGTTTTTGGCAGTGAATTATGAATATGTGAAAAGAAGTTTAGCCATAAGCCAGGATAAATGATGATAACTCTTTGTTGTTATAACTTTTTTTATATACTTAACTATACTATATTATAAGTTTAACCTAAAATTTATTATTATCTCAACTAGCAAAATTATTCCGATGCAGTTTTTTGATTTCGGTTAAATTTGGACTAGAATTGGATTTTATGATGATTTTGATACTTGACCATGAGTTATATTACGTTTATAATGTTTTGGTCTTTAATGTAGGACATTTGTCTAAATAAATAATATTTTTAAATAAGACGTATGAAAATACCATGCAATAAGATATGAGAAACAGGATTTTGTTCATCCCTCTAGTACTCAGAAACTGTTTTTGATTATAGCAATTGAATTACACTTAAAATTACATACATTGTATTTTATTTATAGCAAATAACACAACCATTAAAAACTCAATCAGAAAAACACTTTACTTTTACAAATACTTATATTAAAAAAATATACTTATATCCACAGCCGAACATATAACCTCCTCGTTTTTGGAAGTCGGTTAAAAATACACGCTTTTAGGTATCATGATTTTGTTGATTAAATTTTAAAACTTAATGTTTTAAGTAACAATTTTGTTTAAACGAAAAACGAAAAGTTAAAGTAAAGTGTCATACACATTAAACAAAAATGAAATGAGCTGAAATATATATATTAATATTTTTTAAATAAAAAGACATTAAACGACTATTGACATGACGTCACATCCTTATCGGAAGTACTTTAAAAGCGTTTTCGTCAGTACATATAAAATCATATTTTCAATTTGACTTTATTTATCAATCATAAGCTTTTATTTTATGACTGGCTGACTCGGCAAACGTTGTTTTGCCAAAAAAAATTAGGGTTGTACTACCCCTGACATTTAGGAGGATGAAAAATAGATGTTGGCCGATTCTCATAGATACCGGATAAGCACAAAAAATTTCATCAAAATCGGTCAAGCCGTTTCGGAGGAGGGTGACAACAAAAAATGTGACACGAGAATTTTATATATTAGATTAGGTTGAAACACGATTTCGTAGGCCGAGTTTTACTATAAATATTCGTTTGTTTATTGAAAATAATTAATTTAATAAATAAATTCAATATGAGTCAAGTAGCCTATTTTTGAATTTGGAAAGTTTTTTCTAGATTCAACTTATAGTAGCCAATGTTATAACATTGAATCTGGAGTCCACCTGCATATCACAGTAACTCAAAGATACCAACGTTCTTTATTTTTACGCCCGCATAATAAAATTGTGTACAAAGTCACGCAGTACGTAAATAAAAATACTTTAACAACATGGAAACAAGTTTTAATTGGACTCCAAACTAATACAACTTCGCCTCAACATGATCCTGTAACTTAATAAGTGGGAAACTTGGTGAATATTTTAAAAACTTTCCCTTCGTCAAGTTAAGTCTCATAGCTACAAGATTAAGTAAATGTGGATATGTAAAATAGGATTAGTATTAAGTTACTTATCAGGGGTCATATCCTCATGTCTCAAAAGCCACTTCGATCGTTATTTTTTTTTTCAAACCATTGCAAAAATGCAATGTGACACGAGAATTTTTGTAAATTAGAAGATTTGCGGATTAGTCTGGTGTGTATACCTTGAAACATTCTAGACTCTTGCCAGAAGAGAGAAAAAATCGACTTTGAAATTCGAATGACAATTGACAGTTACGGTCCGTTTCGCGCGCAATCCACAAATTGGCGATACCTCACGAACTCCGCGTCATCCATCGTCGGAACGACCGCACCGACGCCGTTAACATTAATGTTTAAGGATATGGAGAATAAGTTAGATGATTCCGAGTGCTTTTAATTATTCATTTGCAAACAAATTGATATAATAAATTCTAGTTTTCCTGCCTTGGAAGTCTTTTGAAGTCGTGAAGAGTAAACCGACTCCAAAAAGTTCCATATGCCCGTAGCCTTCATCAAAAAGGCCGGCAACACACTTGCAACGCTTCTGCTGTTACAACTTAAAGGTGTTTTGCTAACTGCTGCCACATGTAGCAGTCGCTTTCAATCAGGTGATCCGTCTTCTCGATTGCCTCTTAATTCTCATTAAAAAAAATATATTTTTCGGCTTCAGATGTTTAATTTTCATTAGACGTTCTACCCCTGCTCTGATTAAAAGCCAGTGGTGGATTTTGTTACAATTTCCACTGATCCAATAAAGGAATGCAAATAGTATAGTAGTAGTAGTAAAGTTGGTACCAGCATAGAGAAATTATACATAATAAATAATTTGTCTATGGTACCAGTCAAAAATTTAAATTTGGACATATCATGACATGTTAGCTGGTACCGACTTTAAAATAATGAAGATTGTGTACGGAAATAGGCTGATGCCTCACCGAATTCTGAAACAGGCACTATTAAATAATAAATTTATTTAATACTTTTTAGTTTCTTTTTCACTATTTTAGTTCTTTCCTTTGGAAGTCGGTTTTAATTTTTTGTAAAAAAATAATTTTCCAATGCTTTTTTTTAACAGTACATAGCAATAAAACACTCAAACCATAGTACCCATAGCATTAAATCATGCCCTGTCAGGGGAAGAGTGAATTAACAATGGATCACCCTTGGCATGTCCATAAAAATACTTTCACGCGCCCACCGCGGTACTTAACCCGGTAATAGCCGACGAAATTCGGGAAGCACTATTTAATAATCGTTTAGTAGAATTAATAATTCATAAACTGACAATATAAGAGACACTAAATCATCGCTTTTTAGGAGGACCAAAGACGGAATAGATTTTCTACAGTACAGTCGGTTATAGTTGGGCGTAGCGATTATTTTGAATTTACATAAAGCAAAAACACAACATTTGAAAAATGAGGTAGGCTTAAGTGTTTATATTGTTTGCTATGTACTAAGTTAGACATAATTATAAATAATAGAAAAAATAAGTACGAAAATGTAATTCCACCAAAACATAAATGAAGACATAAGTGGAAGAACCAGATAACTTACATTTTACAACATCGAAGCAATTATTAGTTTTTCTCTTATAGTTTTTTTAATCATCTAGCCAATGTATCTAGCTATACATAGAATCTACATTGATTTGATTTGGAATCTGCTCCAAAAAATTTAACTTGTGCAAAAAAACGGCAATTTTTAAATTGTTAGTTATCCGCTTCTTTCACATATGTCTTCAAATGGAGATAAACCGACTTCCAAAGGAAAAAACTAAAATAGTACAAAACAAACTAAAAAGTATTAAATAAAATTTATTCTTTAAT
>JAOTAV010015157.1:0-25218 GCA_026546445.1 Cyclargus thomasi
TTACTTTAATTTATACATTTATCTTTATAACACTTTTGTAATTCTTAGCAAGAAATAAAAGGCTTTTTATTTTATTTATTTATTTATTCTTAAGTGTCACTGAACACAACAAATAAATAATGAAAATCAGTTTTTTAGGATATTTTAGGGGACAGGCGAGCAGACGGATTACCGGATGGAAAGCAACTGCCGTTGTCCATGGACACTCGTGACATCCGAAGAGTCACAAGTGCGTTACCGGCCTTTATGAGGGAATAGGGATAGGGGATTAGGGGAGTTGGGCCACCGGTGGTCCCTGAACGAAACACAGCACAACTACGTTTCACGCAAGTTTTCTGTGAGGCCGTGTGAACCTGCACTCTCTCGAGTGCGAATCAAAGATCTTACCCACTAGACCACGCACGCTCTTCGTATAGAAATTAATTGAAATATACACTCACATAAGACATATTAAGCTTATCAATAGTCTTATCTATTTCTTATTGAGAGATTCATAGAGGGTCTACGCGTTCGTAATGCCTCTACAAAGTTACTCGTGCGCGGTGGTGGTACTAAAATCACACGAGTAAATGAAAGAAATAGGGCTATAACCTAACTGCAACACATAAACATTTACTAAAGATTAGTTGTAAAAATAAATTAATACAAAAATAGTTTCACTATTCTACCGTCCTCAAGCTTAAAACCCGTTAACCAACATCTGGTCGATTTTTATATTTTGATGCCATCACGATCAGAAGAAAAAACTCAATCGACGTGCATTACCAACATTTTACTAGCTTTTATAGTCATCGAGTTAACAAAAATTAATATTGTCGTTATGTACATACAATTCCTTACATTGCTGCGTGCTTTTTTTGCTCATAACTCAAAAAGTACATTTTGTACATAGCGGCATTTTAGCTTGAAGACGGCAATATTTATTAGGGCAGAGTGAACCTCTAACGAACAGTTATTAAAATTGTGTGTCGAACTCAGTTTATCATGCTCTTATATAATGGAAGATAAATCATTTGCCAACCTTACATCACCTAATAACAATTAACAATATTATTTATTGGAGCACTTAAAAATGTAATATTTACGTATTTATTCGTTTTAAATTATTAATTACATTATACATGACACATTGAAATTAACAATTAACTTAATCAGAAATAATCTATCTAATATATAAAATTCTCGTGGCACAGTTTTCGTTGCCATACTCCTCCGAAACGGCTTTTTGATGAATTTTTTTTTGCTAATCCGGTATCTGTGAGAATCGGCCAACATCTATTTTTCATCACCCCAAATGTTAGGGGTAGTACAACGCTAATTTTTTTGGGGAAAACAACGTTTGCCGGGTCAGCTGGTAATATTATAATTATTAACAATTTAAGTCCAGTCGATGCAGCAGCTGTCCTCAGATCCGTCGTCCGTTACCGGAAGTCGGTAACACATTACAGCATTCTATAATTATGTATTATTTTTTAAACTTCTCCAGAATCAGAAACCTACGACTACACATTAATGGCGGTGAGATCTCATAAAAATATAGGAGTCGAAGTAACTTTTTGCTACTTTATTAGCTTTAGCCCCGAGTTCGCTTGTATTCAGAAGTATATTTATACAAACTTTTATCACCTATTTTATCCCCTTGAGTGTAGAATTTGAAGAAGCCCTTTATTATCGGATGCCAACAAAACATCTACATGCATGCCAAATTTCAGCCAATCCGTCCGGTGGTTTGGGCTGCGCATTGGTGTAATAAACTTGCGTAAGAAATTTACTAGTAGTAAAGTATGTAAGAATCTATGCACACCCCAAAGTATTACCACTTAATTTTTGGTAACTAGTGAAAAAGCACAGTTTTATGCGGGCTCGCGAGATTTTTAAAATGCAGTGATATGAGGTTTTCCACAGTATTTTATACTGTGACAGATTTTTTTGACAAAATTTTACAGTTCTGTAAAACTTTGTCAAAAAAATCAGGTGCACATGGATATTCAATTCGTTTAGTTCATCTTTACAGTAACACATTTTAGCTCAGATGGCGTTAGTAGTACAATATTAATTTTTATTATTATCGATATTATTACTTTATTATTAAACACATCTAGACACTCACACAAATCACTATGCTAAAACCGAAACCTAAAGCTCTTATAGTTTTCCCGTAAAGTGTACCACAAACGTGTACAAACATGTACGTCCAGCAAAACTAGCTGTGCTTACAACCTTTTTAGCCGGATCACCATTCAGCGTTGCGTTTTCAGTATCAGCTGCAAAGATCTGCGATGCTCACCTCATTTCCCCCGGTAAATGTTCAGCAGCACGCTTTGTAAGCACAACCCTGCATACTAAACTCACAACACTCCAGACGAGTTGACACACAGAGTTCAAATCTTAACTTTACATGCAAAGCGGTAATCTCAAGTCAAATTTATTAAGTTGGAGCGATATTACGTACTAGCGGGTGACGTAATAATATAAAAGTATGTATCTTTGTAATATTCCCTATCTTGAAGTATGTAATTTTTCTATACGTGTATTTGTATATTATTTCTGTGACACTCCTCCCAAGCGACTTTACCAATTTGGACAAATTTTTTTTGAATGTTTTTTGTTTAGATTCACGAAAAAAGACCGACAGAACAACGTTTTTTATGGTATTTAGGGGCCAAATTAGCAGACGGGTTACCTGATGGAATGCAACTGCCGTCGCCCATGGACACTCCTGACATCCGATGAGTCGCAAGTGCGTTCCCTTCCTTTATGAGGGAATATAACCCAGTATGGGTTTGGGGAAGAAGTCTTTTGGGTCCGCTAGTATTTTTTTTATATTATGGTTTATGATAAAACATATTATGTACTGGACTATACACTTGGTAAGAAAGGTTACGTATTATAATGGAAATGTTTAGCACTCATGCCCTTGTCTTACCGAGAGTGCGTATATTTGAGGTCAAAATCATAATAAAGTGTGCTTGTCATTCCTTGACGCCCAAACAAAGCAATTTGATTTTTGGCATAAACTTAGTTGAAAGAATGAAGAGTAATATACATAGAAGCCAGGGACAAGTGATATAGCGGTCACGCATTATTTAAAATTGAAGATTATCATGAGACAAACGTATTGAATTAGTAACCTTATCCCATAACATTGGCCTGTCTGATAAAAAAGAACATGTATAATATGAACGGTCAAATTAGGAAATCTGATGAAATTAAAAAAGATATTACTTGTTAATTTCGTTTTTATTTTTACTTTCTTACGATCACATCACAGTCATGACCACAATTCTTAGCAGAGAGAGATCAGAGAGAATATAACACAGATCATAACCAGAATAGACATTAAAAAAAACATAAAATGCAGCAAAGTATGCAACATTCATATAATGAAAACGCGGGAATTTCAAATATACAACAAAACCTTATCCTTTTTGGAAGTCAGTTAAAATGTACATCTAGTCGTGTTGTGAACCGACCTCAAGTCGTTTCCCCACCACGGACCTAGTTTACTTCTAATAAGCTTGGGCCATTTAATTTACCGTTTTGTTTAATTGTGCCTGGCGCTAGTAACGCCAGCCTGGCCCCGCGCCAGCAGCTGCTTCTTGTCCGTGGACGATGTACTCTCGTGTCGATGACTGGATGACGGCGTCTAGTCTGATCGCGCAACAGGGGACATATTACGAAAGACGTCACATACGTTGTGGATGTTGCAGTGATTAGGTAGATTACTGTACTAGTATAGAAGTAAGGAACGAAGCTGTTATGGTCCCTCCATTTGTAATCGTCAAATACTTACGAGATACGAGCACAATTAGAGAAACGAGATCTGAGCAGAGTGCATATTCGCCTCTGTTCGTCCCACATCATCTTTTTTTTAATGATATTTGGGGGAGCAAACGAGTAGACGGGTTATCTGATGGAAAGCAACTGTCGTCGCCCATGGACACTCGAAAAGTCGCAAGTGTGTTGCCTTTTTTAGTTGTTGCCAAGTGTTTGCCAAGGAGGGAATAGGGAATGGAAATAGTGATAGGTGGATGAGGGAAGTTGGGCCACCGGCAAACTCGCTCACTGAACGAAACACAGCACAATGCTTTTTCACGCCATTTTTCTGTGAGGTCGTGGTAGTACTCCGGTCGAACCGGCCAATTCGTGCCGAAGCATGTCTCTCCGACAGTGAGCATCCGTATTATGTACTTGAGATCGGAAAATGTCTTATTGGCACACGCCTCCACCGGGGTTTGAACCTGCACCCTCTCGAGAGCGAACCAAAGGTCTTACCCACTATACTACGGACGCTTTAAATCTAATGGCCTTAGGTCAACTCGTCACAAACTACAACGAACGATTGTAGGGATGCTTGCACGATGATCGTATCGATTATAAACGATCACACAAACAACGATCATTGGCGATTATATAGAACCTGCCATAGAGGCAAATGACAACGAATGCCTTTAAAATGGTGTTTTTTCGACAACGCGGTCTTCGCAGACGATTTTCCATTAGACGCGAAGTCTGCATATGTGGTACATCGTAGCAAACGTTGAACAATATTCTGGGGACTATATTGCGCTGTTCGGATTTTAAACCTTAATAAAAGCCGCAGGGAGGATACGAGTATTACAAAATAAACAAAAACAGAAAAGGTATCCCTCCGAGGTATTCTCAGCTGCACGAGTTTAAGTTGTAAAGAGTATGAAAATGAAGGGAGCGCGATACCGTTTGAGTATAACACAATCTGAGAAAGATGTTCGTTCACTCTTGAACCAGCTTTAAGAAGCATTAAAAAGTATTTTAAAAGTAAGAAGAGAACAGAAGGAAGTCTACCTATCTTTATTATCATAGACAAATTATTTTATTATTATCTAATATACGAGTATAAATCTTAATATATAAAATTCTCGTGTCACAATGTTTGTCTTCGTACTCCTCTGAAACGGCTTTACCGATTTTAACCAAATTTTGAATGCATATTCAGTAGGTCTGAGAATTGGCTACGTTTGCCATATAAATAATTTAGGGGGATGAAGAATAGATGTTGGCCGATTCTCATAGATACCGGATAAGCGCAAAAAATTTCATCGAAATCGGTCGAGCCTTTTCGGAGGAGTATGGCAACGAAAACTTTGACACAAGAATTTTATATATTAGATAAAACAGTAAAACTGGAGTGTCTGTACATTTAATATTTTTACAAAATAATCAATTTGGGGGTGCTAAGGAACAGTAATAGAACACATATCGACAAAAATAAGTTGTCTGTTTGTACGCGGCAATCTCAGGAACTATTGGACGGATTTGAATAAATCTTTTTTGTTTAATAGCTATTAGGTCTGAGTAACATATAGGATACTTTTTATCCCGAGAGAATGTGCGGTTCCCGCGTGATATATAAACATTTTCCATCAACTTGTTAATAACAAGATGGTAGGCTCTAGCTGCTTTGAGTGAGATTTCATAACATCCAACAGAATCAGTAGAGACGAGAGAGGTTCAGTATCGTATTATTAGCATTACGTCACTGTGAGTCACGCTATCTCATTAGATATAATTACAAATCTCACTTCCTATGTTTTGGGCTGTAGTTGATTCATATTCGGCGAGTTATATTGTTCTAGAGGTCGTCCTGTGGTCGAAAATCGACCGAAAAATATACTTAAATCCATCGTGTAGAGGAGCTATTAAAAGAAGAAGAAGAAGACACTTTAATTTGTCATAAAGGCCTCGTCAACAGGCCATTAAATTAAAAAAATTACAGACTTCAACCATAAACAAAAGACTATTTCGTGTATGATTATCCTGTCATGTCAAAATATTGTAGTGTGCGTTGCGTTTTATTTTAATTTTTTATTTTTTAAAAATATGCAAAATTCAAGAATATTTTCAAATAATATTGGTGTATACTCCGCTCCTCCTCTATATCAACTATAACAGAGAAAAATTTCATGCTTTTACATCTACGCGTCTTTCGTAAAAAGGGGTACAAAGTTTTACGCTCGCGTTTTATTATATAGATACTAGATGATGCCTGATGATGATGACTTCGTTGCGCAAAAATTGGTTTACCGCGCGGGAGCCGTACATTTTTCAGAGATAAAAAGTATCCTATGTCCTTCTCCGGGAATCAAAGTTAAAGTGAAATTGGGTATAGAGATTCCATACCAAATTTCAGCAAAATTTTATTCTTACTAAATGCTCAAGTTGGATACTATTTGGGAGTTTTTCATGCAAAATTTTATGAAAATAACTACTTCGATATAAGCTTGGATATATAATATTATTACGAGACATTATAATTTAATCCCTGTCTTTTTACGACGTAACAACATATGAAAATATTATAATACAATGATTTGGCGAACTATTTAAGGAACTACTGAGAAAATCATCAATCGATACACTTGATGACTCACCACAGGGTGAGCTCTACTGCGAGTTTGAAGCAATGGTATTTGTCGACTACGTCAGTTTTTAGTATGGCAAAATTTTACAGCGCCTTCAGCGGTCTCTAGCGGGACTAAAATTGCCATTGCCAAACATTTACGTAGTCGCTATCGGGTATCGACAAATTTCCGAATTAGAGACCGGCAGAACAACGCGCAACGACATAAGCGATCTATAACATAAGCTGGAAATTCGACTCATGTCATGTCAATCCCATATTTTATCTTTTACTTTATAAAGGAGAGATAAAGAAAACGTGCCAGGGTTCCCACACATAACGAATTTGCACCGCATCACAAACATCTGCGGCAAAACTTGAAATTACATTGCAATGCGCTGCGTCACGCGACGCGAATTCGCAGCTACGTGTGGGAGCCTTAAACCCTTATGGCGGGTATACACTCCCGTCGAGAGCAGTCGGGCAGAGTCTCGTGGCGAGAATCTCATATGAGGCTGACAAGCGAGACAAGGCGATTGCACTCATTTACACTCTCGTACTCGGGCGGTCTCGCTGTGTCTCGGCTGGAGTGTACAGCCGGCAGTAGGTTCTCCGGTTCTCACCTCAGTCCACAGATTATGTGCGGTCAGACGGTTATCGATAGCTGGCGGTGGCAGCTCGACCTGGTCGCGCGTGTCGCCCAGCTCGTCCCGCGTCGCCGGCACGCGCGCGCACCGCTCCTCCTCCATCTTATCGAAGCCCGTCTCCACAGCATCGTAGAACTCGTCGTCGGGCAGCGTGGAGTGCGGCCCTTCCTGTAACAAGAGGGACTATTAAGTACGTCGACATGGTGTGACGTCGTCAGTTTTGTGAATGTGATGTCGAATTCAAATCTTGAAATATTGATGTGGTTTCGACGTCACTGTCTAAAGCAACACCTCATAACTATCATAAATCATAATGCCATGATCAACTAAATTGAAAAGAATACTAAGAGGTGTAATCTGAATAGACATAAAGAAGATTATGCCGATTTCAAAAAAGATAAAAATCGGCGAGGCTACGGTTTTGACTACTTTGTAAAGACTCTTCAATGTATGCAGATTGGAGTATGCCCTCCAAGCGAACAGTGCATACCTCAAACCTATCAATTTCGAAAACCCTTCTGCCTCCCGATTCACGATGCAGTTCCGCGCGAAATCGTTCCCGATTTCGGAAACTTCTGTTAAAAGTGTCAGGAATTTCCGTGAGAACGTTTCCGTTTCCGCGCGGAATCGCATCGTGGATCAGGAGGGTTATTATGACCTCTTATTCCCAGTCAAGTTCCAGCCAGTCAGTAGTCACGTGACAGTAGATACATGAAGTTTGACGTTCCCTAATGTCAGTAACATGTTTAAAATCCGTTCATAGACAACGAAAATAGTATTAATTCAGTTATTATTCAAATAAGACGTTGTATTACGAAAAAAGAACAAGGCATATGTTGGCCGTTTTTTGAACTGCCTGGAACCATGCAGGTTTGTAATGGTCATAATAGCCCCCCAGGGGGCTGAGCCGGGTGTCTGTCAGTGATCCTGTCCATTGTGCCAATAACCGCGAAGCCTTGTATCGTAATGCGACGGACATTTACGAATACCCGCGCTTATCGTGGCAGCGCAGCGTTTGACGTCACTGTCTAATGCAACACCTAATCATGCAGGTTCGGTTAGGTAAGCGGCCGCGACCCCGCCACGGTCTCGGCCAAGCACGCCATTTCTATTCGACGCTAACCCACATTGCGATACCGTCCGTGTCCCACTAATCAGGTCAACCCTGTTGTAATTGTCTAATCGTTACAAGGACGCCCCGAAAAAGGTCGCGGCGGGTGTATGTATCATTACGGGCTAGGGACCGTTTGTAGAAGAAATGTGACATGGTGCGAGTTGCGACAGGGGAGTCCTTAGTTTAGTGACATCACATTACAAATTTTATGAGCTTAATGTCGAAATTTGTAATATTAAGGTGGTTTACATTTTTAGATGTAAAATTGCAAATTTGTGACATCGCAATAGAGTTTTAGAAATGTGACTACCTGTGGCAAGGGAGGGAGGGGTCGTGAAATTGGTGTGACATACTTTATGGATACTGTTAGGGGTATCAGTTAAGGTTACTTTCATAACTTTCTAAAGAACGGGAACAGGGTTTTGGATGCGACTGCGATATTCAAAAACATTTATGCAGGGTAGTACGGGGCCAGATTGACGTGGTGTTAAAAGTCCATAGATTTATTTTTATTTTTTAACTTGTCTAAACCAGAATCCGTAATGAAGCTTATCAAAATGTTGATCATGTGAATATGATCTCATCGCAATAAGATCTGTCATTGAAGTTTGTCACTAAATTGTTATTAAATTGAAACTGGTCGCGGATAGCAATTATACAATTATGATGTTCGCAATGAAATATCATCACACTTGGTTTGTGTCTTATACAAATTTTATTTTAGAGATAAAAGTTTTATGGTCGAAAGATTTCCCTTCTATTGACTAAAATTTATAAGGACACGAGGAAATTTTTTTAAATGATATTTAGGGGGCTAGCAAGCAGACGGGTTACCTCTTAGAAAGCAACTGCCGTCGCCCATGAACACTCGCGACATCCAAAGAATCGCAAGTGAGTTGCCGACCTTTATGAGGGAATTGGAATAGTTGGGCCACCGGTAAACTCACTGAACGAAACACGGCACGAAGCCGTTTCACGCCAGTTTTCTGTGAGGCCGTGGTATCACACGTGAAAATCCGTATTACGTACTTCAGATTGGAAAATGTCTCATTGGTACGAACCTGCACCCTATCGAGTGCGAACTAAAGGTCTTACTCATTAGGCCACGGACGCTCTAAGTTTACCCCAATTACATGTTAATAGAATCAAAATATCTCTAAAACGGCGAGATATATATATATATTCATAAGGAGCGCGATAACCCACAAGTCATTAAGGATATTGCCAATCAAGTAAATTTATTTTTTTAAATAATACTGTGTTCAATTTTTTCGATGTCATCCTGTAATATTTGAAAACGCTATCGGGTACACAAAATCTCTGAGCGGAAATTAACAGCAGTTCGTATTTAACAACTCTTAATGTTATTTTATTTGATTCCTCTGTGTTTGTCACTGAAATCCTAAACTCCAAAACGACTGGACCGAACTTTGTGAAATTTTTTGTAGCCGTTCGGGGACTTGAGAATAGTTCAGATTCACCAATTAGCCCGGCAGGACAACGTCTGTCGAGTCTACTAGACGTGTGATTATAAAAAACATCCTCGTCTGAACAACATTCAATTGACTTATTAACTTTACCGCGAAACAAAATCGCAATGGTTGCAACGAGGAAGGCCGAGCTTTCTCAATACATTATTGCATCGTCCAAGTTCACTTAAGGGCGAGGTGATAATGAAGGCATTTTCAATTTTACGCCATGAACTTAAGGTGCATTTTAGGTATTAATTTTGTAATTGGTCGTGTTTGACAAACCGTTCGTCAAACACGACTTGGATGCCCTCTAAATTGCACCCTCAGTTCATGGCGTAAGATTGAATTGAGGGTGCATCTTAGATAATAATGTTGTAAATGGTGTCCATCGAGTATAGCTATTTTCAATCTTACGCCATGGACTGGGGGTGCAATTTGGATTGCATCAAAGTGCACCTTTGCGTGATGTTTGTTCCCGCCGTGTAGAACACCCTTTCCTTAAATATCTGCCGGTGAAATACGTCAACTGAGTCGACGATATGACGTCACACGTTGCATTATTGCAGTGAAATGTGACGAGTGTTTATCGTGTCCGTTCGGAACAAATTCATTGTTAAAAATCCCTTCGCTAACGTTACATCACGTATCAATACTTATTATTAGTACATAATATATTAAAGTTAACCCTAAATTCGCTCAGAATAATTGAGTTTTTTCTTTCACTTATGTAATTAAATAATTCATTTATTATAGTATTAGTTCATTTTAAAATGCATACAATTTTTTGTCATAATTTTGTGAGTTTTAAGGCCAGTTTTACCGCTTACTGTTAAAGTTTCTGATATGTCTTGTTTACACATATTAAGTATATAAGTAGGTAACTAAATTTTAATTACATTTTATGTCATTTAACTTGCCACAGGGCACTACATTTTGTGTTTACATGAAGTTAATAACTTAAAATTAAGATATTAACTTCATGTAAACCTTCTGCCAAATATCCACATATATATATATATATATACGTTGTATCAGTCAAAATAAATTTTGAATTTCGGTCTCGTTTGGCCTCACCGTTACGTAAACTTTACAAGTATAAAGTTGAGGTTTGCTTCCAAAGATAGCCAACTAAGAAATATACAACAAACACTAATCAATAAGGCTCATATCTATAATCTGCCATTCCTTTTTATAGTCGGTAATAAACATGTGGTTTAAAAGCAACATAAACTTTAAATAGTTCACATTCGCGCATCAGTCAAGACAAGTCTCTGATCTTTTTGTAGCCGTTCATAAGAGAAGCTATGGATAACTATTATATAGTTTAGCACATAACGTCATTTTTATAATAAGCAATCGGTCGTTTTCTCTTTAATTAGACAGCGAACGATTCTGACAAATCGGACGATTCGGCGCGGGCAAGTGTGCGAGGTTCCATTACATTTCATAATATATCGAATTCTAAAAGTCGTTTCTTTCGCCGCGTTCAGTTCTTATATAGTTTGTCGTCCACCATTACGGGCGGGCGGGGCGGAGCAGCAGTAGCCCACCAAACGTTCACAGCTGTTGGTAAGCACTAAGCAAACACAAATACATTTAAATTACTTTTTATTAATACAATCATAGAAATTCTGAGTTCAGCTTTATGCTATGTCTTTGCCTGGTCTATTTGATAAGATGTCAGAAACCCGAGATATCAGCTAAGCGTCGGCAAAAACAAAGGGAAAGTCGAACTTTTCTTTTTAGGGTTCCGTACCCAAAGGGCTATTACTAAGACTTCGATGTCTGTCCGTCTACCTGTCTCCAGGCTGTATTATTATAAATAGTTGATGCCCGCAATTTCGTTGCGCGAAAATTTTTATATCACGAGAACCGTTCGTTTTCCCGGATAAAAAGAATCGTATGTGTTGCATAGAGTTAATAGCTATTAAATAAAAAGATTTATTCGAATCCGTTCAGTTGTTCCGGAGATAAGCGCGTACAAGCAGACAAACAGACAACTTTTTTTGTCAATTTGTGTTCTATTACTGTTCCTAAGCCCCCTCAACATTGATTAGTTTGTAAAAATATCAGTTGTACAGACACGCCAATTTTACTGTTTTATTAAATGTATAGATTTTCACGGATCATTTGTGTCGCCGCTATAACAACAAATACTAAAACAAAAATATATTTAATAATAAAGAGGGGCTTTCATACAACAAAAGTGATTTTCTTGCTATTTTTTGCTCGATACCAATAATGGCAACTAACAGGCACTTAAATTTACACAAAATACTAAATTATATTTAAAATTTACTAATGAGTTACAAAATTTAAATAAAATTAATAATTAAGGTAGGCTCTCATAACAAATACATTTTGCTCTAATCTGGTACGGAACCGTGCACGAGTCCAAGTCGTACTTGGCCAATTTTATTTTTTGCTCTTAAGTATCTAGAGTCTAAAGTCTAATAAATGACCTGGACTACCCACCTTTACTTTAAATATAACAACGTATAAAACAGCAATTTCACTTCGCCAATCAACAAAGAAAGGCTTTGTAAGGTTTCTATGAAACATAAAGTTCTTGGAAATGTACTAAGCGCCATTAACAACGGATATTACGCCACTGTATTAAGAGGCGCAAAAATTATTGCCTACTAATTAATTTCGCCCATGGATAAGTATTAAAATGTTAATCAAAAACTAGCTTTTGCCCTCGCGCGGAAGAAAATCGCGTAGAATACAATATTTATGAATATGATTCCAAGACCAAAATTTCTTTGTTACTCTCCATTCCATCAACTATGTCAACAAGTCTATGCAAAAAATAAAGTGAAATGTTTGCTTCGTTGGAAAGAAGGAAAGACAAACAAATACACACTTTTCCATAAATTCCAATATTAGTATGAGCACGTGACGCTACGAAAATGCCTAGCAGACTTAATAAAGCGTTAGAAAGAGACAATTCACGAATAACCAAATACCTTGATTTCCAACTAATCATTCCTAAGAAATGTTTTTTTTTTTTTTGCAAATAACCAAACACCTTGATTTCTCAGACCCAACATCAATTTCTATCTCTCGTAACAGCTAATAGTCAAGCATTCGAAGGGTTTGCTGGACAATCTAGTACATAACGACTAACGAGTGAAGCCATCATAGAGCCGCGCCCGGCTAGCGTGCGACACTGACGTCACAGACACACCCCGCCATATTTCAGAATGGACGACATACATACGCCAGCTGAAATACAGTTGAAACGTGCGAGTTTTCCCTTCCGATATCTAATGCCGTTTGTCCATCGAGATTATTTTGGACCGATAAAATGCAACTTTATGATATAGAGTATAGAGCCCATTTCCTAGCGACATAGCGACATGTCGCAGAGCTGTAAGAAGTATAGCAAAATAAAGCCGGTTGCTTATGATGTGAACTTATTGAAAGTGAAAAAATATATTGCAGTTATATAGTGAAGTTGCAACTGTGAAATGTCCTCTTACCAACAAAACATAATCAAAATCGGTCTACAAATAGCGAGTTTATTCCTGAACAAACACGAAGTAAATATTATTACATGATTTATGTAACAATTAAAATATCGAGAATGACCTGAGTCTCTTTAAAAATATAATCGCACGATAACCCGAGTATGTAAATACTTAGGGAACACATGGCGAAGAAATACGGTCCTTCGATTGGCCTCAATGATAGATTGTACAATGGCATTTTATCGGGCAGAAGTAATCTCGTAGACGACGGCGTGCTATGGACAAACGGCGTAACAGATGATACGTCAAGGGTCATACGTTAGGATACATAATAATATAAAACCGGTCAGGGTTGCTAAACCTTCCCTTCCCTTTTTTGGCGGGACGTCGCGATTTTCAAATGAAAATGAAATGTCCCGCGCGGGACAGGCTTTGTCCCGCTTTCGGAGATAAATGAATCGTGCGTGCAACGTGCTGAAGATGTGCAAGAAAGAAGTGAAAAAAAATTCAACAACCAGTAACTTGCACATCTGTCAGTACTTAATCTCTTATTGAAAAAATCAAGTGAATTGATAAAGAAACAAATATGAAACTTTTACTGCGTATATCCCGCTTTTTTCAGTTAAAAAGTTTCGAAATCTCGACTTGTCAGAAAAAATCTGCCAACAGACGCGTAATAATAATACTACGGTGGATCTGCTGTCGTACCTCTGTCAGAATCTATTAAACTCGATCCCAACAGCTTTTGACGCTCTGTTTTTGTGATTGACACACCACAGGTGCTCGTAAAGATACATTCGATGATCATAGATGGCATTCGAAATGAAGAAGTATAGTACCAACGCAAACATGTCACTCAACGATTCGTTATAACTTCCTTATAGTAATAATTTCCATCGAACATGGATTCATCGTAGTTCTTAAGTCCGCGATTTAAAAAAAAACACGAAATATCACTAGTCTATTGAAGTTTCTATCCATTTGATGACCGAGTTAAAAATGATAAAAAACAATAGTACGATACAAAAACGCAACCGATAAACAACAAAACAATATCAACAAGAATGTGAAAGTGATTATATAAATGAAAGTACCAATTAACACGTACAGCCTCGGAAGATAGGCTACTATTTCGACTGTATTACATGCATTATTAAAAGACTACTAATAACACAACACAACACCGGGTAGTATTGTAGCGTAATGAAAAAATATGTAGGACTAGCTTTTTACCGCGGCTTCGTTGGCGTGAAATCCACAAATCGCGTAAAAATACGAATATTCTTGTAAACCTTCTTTGGAAACATGCTGTTCCAAGACAAAAAGTAGCCTATATTACTCTCTAGTCTACATCCTTTCTATACCAAAAATCAAGTATATTGATTGCTTCGTTTTGGTGAGTCAAGGACAGCCAAACAAACTTTCCCATTAGTATGGATTATAATAAACCACACAATACATCCGGGCTTAAGGCTTATGGGCTAACGGGGTAAATTTAACCTCTTATACGTACATCGATTTTTTGTAAAAAAAACTGTACAAAAAAACTAACCGGTTAAGATGAACAATTTCCTTTATGCAATACAATATAAGTAACACTATAATCCCTAAGGAGGAATTCTTTCTTGTTTTTTTATTAATTGTATATAGTTGGGTAATTAGAGTTGCGACCTTGAAATATCCCGGAAAGCGAATCGGACGACCTCAGCTCACGATCGATACGGCCTGATGATGTTGAATACAATACACATCCGTTGTTATTGTTTCAGTCCGGAGTCACAGAGATACGGGGGTTATGACCAGAATTAATAATCGGTAGACGCATTGGTAATTCATCGTATTCCTGCTAGATAAGATATGACACATGTTATAAATATAAATGTGACCTCAGTCCTTACTCTTTGGTAAATCTATAAATGTGTCAGTTTGGATGTTTGAGTTATGTTTGTAGGTTTCCCGGATTAGCTCATATGTTACAATTTACTGCGGGTAAGTACCTTTTTACCTTGTGAACCGCGGATAACACTGACGGGGAACAGCGTTGAAAAAAGTGAACCCTTAGCTGACCTAACCTAATCTTAGAAATGCCAAAGATAAGACCGTCACAAATATAAGTTTCTCTGAAATAAACCCACAACGGATTGAAAAGATTAATCGCAGATTAATATAATTATTCGTCGATTTAATATGACACCATCTCTGCCAAATTCGTTTATTTACATGGTACTTATCTCAGGAAGTTGTTCTCCGATTTGGAACTACGTAACATAAACAAACAAAGATTTTATAGGTGTACTACGATATTTACCAATTAGCAACAAACTGCCCTTAATTCTACAAGGAATACTTTATGGACGACATTAAGGTAGCAACAGACCATGAATGCCCGGTCAAAGAAGGCATCAGAGCAATTTAGAGCGTGGCAACAGTTGCGTCACCCTTATCTTATGGGGTTTAGTTTTATGACGGGGATGGCTAGTGACGTCAGTCCTAACGACGCTGCCGTACCCCGCGAAGCCTCGGGGTTATTTTCAGGGATGAAATTGTACTTTCCCTAATGTCAAGGTTACAATGGATTTACTACGAGTCCCCTTGCACGAGCTCAAAAATCCAATTGTTTTTATGATGTTTAAGTATAGCTTAAAACTTTATGAGAAAGCATAAAAACTTTATTTAAATTATGATGGTTTATAATTATATTGTTGATATAAGCCTTCCAACTTATCAAACAGAAACAAAATCCGTTCACAACTTTCCGAGATTAGCGCGAACATACAAAAGGAAGAAATTCAGAGTGACTTTGCTTTATAGAATAAAGCGATATCTTCTAACGAGCCAGAGTTGATCAGGAATTGAGAGATAATCAAAAGTTTACAAAAAGGGGTCCAAAGCTAAATTTAACTCGTCCTTGAAAACCAATCCACGTGTGAACGAAATTAGTTGCCATGTGTAATCGTCCAGCTTACGTCACTTTATCCCGACTGATTTTGTTTGTTTATTTAACTGTGCCCTGATTCACCTATTTCAATCGAACATTAAGATGGCTTCTTTCCTTGTTTTGTTCAATCGGATTGCTGCTATTTGCTGTCAAACAGCAAAATAAGGCACGATGATTCGATAAGCGTCGGATAGGCAACCGCAACTTTTATGACAGATTCTGCTTAATTCATCAGTCAGATATGTTGTGGACAGCCTTGTTGCGATGTGTAGGCACCGCAAAAGAAGATCTTCCGGCCGAAGCGAGATAGCACGCTCGGCCAGGGCCGAAGCCCGTTTGGCGACATTTCAGTCTTTCTATATATGTTCACCGTTCGTCAGAACTTCGATAGCTATTAGATAGATTGTTTAGCTAATTGTGGGTACCGTCACAGCTTATTCTAAGGCATTTATCAAATAGTAGTGAATAGGCCCTTCGAGTTTAGCCTTCAGGGGCTTTGACATTTAATAACAACTATATAAATAGCTTTTCATATTGACAGGGACCGACTGGATCGTCAAAGAAGCGAAGCTGAGGTGATGTTGGAGTAATAAAGTAGAATCGGGTTATTAACAGCCAATTACACAGCTGCTAATTTCGAACACCCAAACAAGAATTTTATTCATCGGTATACTCCATTTAATTATTTGACCTTCATCGGTTATGCTGTTGTAAGTAAGCAACGACCTCCACGTTCGAATCTATAAAAAAAAATACTGTTCCGACAGAGTAACTGACATCTATAGGAGTCGAGCCGTCGGTCATGGGAGTCATCATGGATCTTTTGCCTAACGCCCCCTCTTCATAGTTGTCTATTACAAATAATGAAACGAATGAACGCGATCGTCTATAATCGCCTTTGATAACTCGTTGACAAAAGTACTACGAAAGATTTCACTATGATCGTGCTGATTAACAATCATCGACGAATATGTAGGACCTGCGAAAGGTTCGACGTTTTCAGATGTATGAGATCTATTTATTTCGTTGTCTTGCATTTGCTTTTTAATTTGTTTACCAATTCTAAACTTTACCACAGAAGCATCGATAACAATTTTTAGGGATTCATTCTGAATGCTTTGTACTTGCTTTAAGGGTTCTTTATTTCGGGAAAATAAAGAATCCTTGAAGCAAGTACAAAGTAACGTCTCCCTAGCACAGTGTTCGAGAAGATCGGAAATATTCCGTTTTTTTTTTCAGAAGAATAGGCTGAAATTCTGAAATATCCATTTTTCATATAATGTTTAATGAAACGTTATTACACCTAGAACCTTATTTATAGAAAATCAAACATAACTCTCTTGGTTGTCGAATCTCACTGTTTATATTATTTTGTGACTAAAGTATGCTTGTAAAACTTTGATTTGAACGTTTATTTGGTTGCCTACTTTGTTTAATTTTGGAGAGAAAATGAAAATGTGTGTTTTTTTCCAAAATATTATCATGGCGAATAATAAAAATACCATACGTTATTTATTAGGCTACTGGGTGAAATAAAACATTTTTGATGTTATTAAATGCGCCATAATTTCGGAATAATAACGTATTTCGTTGTCGAAGCGCATAAGATTTGCCAACTCGTAACTTGATGTTACGAGTTGGCAAATTTTACTATGACTATTTAGAATTGACACACGATTATTCTATTCCTGCATTCGTGATTTTAATGCCCACTCACAATTAAAACAAAATTAAACACATCCGACACCCCGGTCCCTTCATAGTCCGTACGCTGTGCTACGGCTTATGAATCTATTGATTTGTCGCATCACGCGAGGTTACACTAACTGCTAACAAGTTGACGTGCTCGGTGCCACGATTATGCTTAACATAAACGTTGGCCTGAAAATTTAACTTTTACGAAAGCAACGGACACATAGGGTTGACAGATGTCTCGCTTTCTGGACCTGTTCGATAAAGAATAAACGGTTATACCGGAAAGAGAAATGTCCAGTATTTTTACTGTATATCCGTATTTATAATTTAATACCGGTTAGTGGTTACAAGGGTCAACTGAAGTAGGCATATGAAAGGTAGGTTAGGAAATTTCCTCGCAACTGGCAACCCTAATTGTGGCTGGTGGCAACCAATCTAAAATTAAGACATTTTGTATGGTTTATCTATTAAACCAAAATGGCATTTACTGTGTATTTTATGCATAAGGCTAACTTTTAACGGAACGACAAGTGTCATTACGAAATAATCAACTCGACATGTTAAGGACAGCAGCCATCAATTATGACTACGAATAAAGATACCTTGCATACCGGTAATGTGAATCCACAAAAGGAATTTAATCAAAATTCCATACTCCGCGAAGACACGAAAATTAATATGTAGCTTCTTAAATATTGCATTGGTTAATTTTCGTTGCAAGATGTTTTGTCTGGAATCGTAAATGATAACTCTTGACCACGTCCTGTCAAAGCAGATGGAATATATTTAAAATTAAATAATTAGTAGATAAGAAACACGTTCTGGTTCAGTAGAATGTTAGTAGAAGTTCGATGTACCTCATATGATACGAGATTAGAATTCCTGTTGTAAGTATACTGACGAGCATAGTTGCGGGCTGACCTTTAAAACTTGTTTTCAAATCTGGATAAGATTCTTAACGATATAATACGAATTTGGCTACTATAGAAAAATTTAATTGAAAAAAAAAAGATATATATAATAATATAAATATACCTCCAATCGAACGCAGAACGTCCTTGTTTTTGGAAGTCGGTTAACTCTCTACATTATAGCCAACAGGATAGATTAAAAGTGGCAGGAACTCCGTCGGTTCATAAAATAATTCGGTTAGTTTTTCCACTCATAAGTATTTCGGCGATGGCTCTACTAAGCCTTCAGACAAATAGGCCAAGGCCAAGGGAGCGAATTTCATTCGTCGAAACGTCATCAACCCTAATGAATGCGTGTACTATACATTTTCATTGAAATAGCCATTTTAGGTAATTATAACTTCTCAAATAGACGGCATTATACAGAATCTATTATCATATTAAAGATTTCAATGGGAAAGTTCGTTTGATTGTCCTTCCTTTATTACATAGCGAGCAACCAATCGACCTGAGTTTTAGCTTAGCATAGTATAGAAATTTGAGAGTAACATATTAGGGAACTTTTAGTCTTAGAAATAAATCACATCCTCTAATATTCGTATTTTTAAACGATTTTCGAGTTCCACGCGGAGTTGCGGGCAAAAGCTAGTTATTATATTATAGTTGTTTCGCAATTTCTAAGCCGTCGCTTTCTAAGAATCACATGTGCACACATGTGCAGACGTGTTTGAAAACAAACCTGTCAGGCGTCATTTTAGCTTGCACTGTCTTATTACTTTGAGCTATTTCATAGAAACGAAGTTTCGAATAAGCAATAGAAAATAATTATAAATAATAGCAAAGTTTGTATGTAAAAGTATATATCATTCGCAAATAAACGCAGGATTATTAATGTTTAACGTTGAATCCAAACATTTCTTGAAATATGTCTTTCGCGGATTTAAATGTCTATTTGTCTTCACCAAGTTCAACAAAAACTTTCATCCTTCAACGTTTCTGGTTTCAGTCTTATAAATGGATTGAAATCTAGACAATGCTTAGAAAAAGTAAGACATTGTAAAACCAGGAAATAAGTTTGTGATTCCAAGTCTGTTTAAATCCCTGACCATTCTTAAGAACTAAGCAGTTTAGAACAGTAACAAGATTTTAAACTAAAGAAGCTTTGAATAATCCAATAGACAATAGGGAATATGCATGATTTTTTATTATTTCTTTAAATAAATCTATCGGTATTGAAAAACGATGTAGTCCAGTCGGTTTTTTGATAAAGTTAAAAACAAAGTAACAAGCCTTTAAAGTAGTAAGTTAGAAAGTTCCGATATGGATTGTGACGTCAAAGTCAAGAAGCTGCATACAAAGTTCATAATAAATTACGTTTTATTCTTTATTAGTTATTCTCCATATCTTTTAGCCCGCTATTATAATAATTTGCATTCAATAAATTTTGTTTTACACGAATCTTCCACATTATTATAAATATTATCGTTGAAAACGTTTATTTAATGTGTTTAAAACAGTATTAATCATAATAGGGGAACACTTAAACACCTGTGAAAGAAGTTGGAACAAAAACAGCAAAACATTAAAATGGGAAAAGTTTTATCTCAAATTAAAATTGGCGTCTGGAGGCTCGTCCCATTAGAACGAGGTCTTAATAGACAAGTAACCAAGTTGCTCCTTATAGGTTACCTATACTTATTTATTTTTTATTTTTTTACCAACTTGTAAGTTTGTCCACGATTGTCTCACGAGTGTACAAACCGACTTTTTACTCGGTTTTCAGAAGTTTTTGTTACGCTAAGGAGAAAACCGTTCTTTTGTATTTATTTATTTATTTATTTATTTATTTAAAAGGACTCCAGCGGTACATATAATAAACATTACAATTACAAAGTACAGTATAACATAATTGTATTAAAATATATGTTTGGTCAATCTTTTGTCGTCAACAACTTTTCTGTATGTAACAAGTTAATAACATACGCGTCTGCCAAGGAGTTAATTTTATCATTTTATCACAAATCTCTTGTGCAAAGTCAACATAAGCGATAAACAGACATTGAAGGCAGTTAAATGATAGCATCCTATTTGTTGATAGGCGTGTAGACTGTCGTCTTTAGAAAAAACGTATTAGGTATTTTAGGGAGTGGGGAGAGACTTCTAGGAAACAGGAGTCCTACTGGGGACCATCTTTAAAGTACGTCACACATAAAGGGGGAAGAAGGGGGTCAACGTAGTGTGACATGATGTGATAAAGGGCCACAAAATTTGGGACCCACCCATCCTAAATTTTGTGACGTCACCTTTCAAAATTGATAAATTCAAAATAATAAATATTCAAGATGTCTTAAATTTCACATGTCAAATTTTAAATTTGTGACGTCACATGAGGGATGGGTTTACCACCTGTGACAAGGGAGGGGTCTTAAAGTCATGAGATCTGTGTGATATAGTTGATGGTTGCCTAGGTTACAAAGGTGTAAAAATAGGAAACGAATACTTTGCACAAAGTATTAGTTTCTCTTATCAATATACGAAATTGTTTGGTTCAAGAAAGATATTTTTAGGTTGACTAAACAGGGACAATATTTTTAAAGTTTTCATTCAAATATACGAAATTAACATTTCTTGGTACGCGGTCGGAAAAGGATTTTTTAAAAATGAAAAATAATAACGTTAGGCACAACACTGATACCATTATGTAATCAGTTTAATTATTGAAATTAAATGAGAAACTCAATACATGTAAAATTAGAATATTATACTTTCTGTGATAGATGTTATTAACTGAAGGCCATAGCATTTTTATTCAGCTGTTTGAATGCTATATCAAATGTTTATTCTAACTAATTTGTTCTGACTTCATATTATAAATTATGATGCGAACATGAAAATTCACTTTTTAAAGTTAAAAAATATGGCACGACATTATATCGAATCTCTTGACTTTTGATTGCAACAAGGTCACTTAAGGTTTTGTAGCCTAAATATCATTATTTTTAACAAAAATGAAAAACCGACTTCAAAAAGGAAAAAAATAAAAAAACAGTAAAGATAAACTTCTACAAACTATAAAAGTATGAAATAATATTACTTCCTAAATAGGGTTTTTATCAGAATTTGGCTAGACCTCAACTATTTCTGGTGTGTCCAGAAATCCAAATCTTCATAATTTTTGGACAAAGAAAAAATTTTGAGAATCGGTTCACAAACGCCGCCGCCGGAGCTATGCTTGAACATACATAAAAAAAATTCTACAGCCGAGCATATAACCTCCTCGTTTTTAGAAGTTGGTTAAACAGTACTTGTAATTTCATAAATTTCATAAACTCGCTGATGATTTGGAACTCTAATGGGCGAGAACGGGTCACTCTTGGTCTCTTTTTGTAATTAGAATACAATGTCATTGTTATTTTTGACCATATTAAATATTATTACTAGCATAGACCAATTATTTTATATAGGTATAATTCCTCATGTTATTAGCTAACACTCATTTTTTCACCATATAATTTATTAACTTAAGCCACGTGAAACTTTATAAATTATCCCTATAATGTTTTTACGACATTTTTTTATTACTTCTCGGCTTCTACTAGTGATGTTTATAGCCTTTCTCGATAAACGGGACTAACCAATACAAAAATATTTTTTCAATTCCGGCCAGGCAACTTCAGAGATTAGCGCTCACAAACCAACAAACTATTCAGCTTTATATTATTAGTATGTATCGATTCCTGGGTTATCGAGGTCTAATACCTTTTTACTACTCCTGTGATTTAATGTATTTTCCGGCAAAGCAAACTAGCGTAGCGAGTGAGCAAAATTTAAACCATAACCTGGAAAGGTTTTGCACATCAGAGACAGCTGAATCGAAGTTGCACTCAAAATTACGTACTGTTTTTTTTAATGCCAAAAGGGATCCATCCCCGTTCCCGTCCCCTACGCGATTAATCATGTGTCAGTCATTTAATATTAGACCAACGTCAACACAGCCTGTACGTCAGCGATCGCGGTGGACTTCAGCTGATAAACATTCTATGCGTGCCGTACGAACAGCGGTATGCATTACAAAACCACATGCGAATCAATAGGACTAGTTAAAATTTTCTGGATTATATTATTGCTAGCAGGCCCGGCGCACCTTGTCCTGGCGGTCTTGATTTGTGAATCCAAACTAAGTCCCCTAGAACGTTAAAAAAAACCATTAAAATCGGTCCAGCCGTTTGTGAGTTCAGTGACAAACACACGCACACAAGAATTATATAAACAAATAAAGTTTAAAGTAGCATTTTCCCGTGACGTTGCAAATGATTTACGGGAAAAATAAAAGGTATCATTTATTTTAAATCAGGCAAAACCTTAACTGGATGCCAAGTTTCATCAAAGTCTGTAGCTTTGGCGTGATTGACTAACAAATTACAACGTTTTGATTAATTAAAAACTTGATGAAAAATACGACTCGTGTCGTTAGAACATTTTAGAATTTTATAATATTGAAATTTTGGAAGCATGTATAAACATATACACAGATAAACCAATTAAATTATTTAGTTTGGTATGTTTTGTATTCATAATAACAAAAGCTGAAAACGTTTAAAAGGATCTCCGAGGATAATATTTTATATTTGTGTAATATTTTGTATTCGTTAAATAAATACTTTACTATTCAAAAACACTTTTAAATAAAAAAAATAAGAATAAATTAATCATAACAAATACATAAATGCACTTCCTTCATTACTTGAATCTCTCAAGGACATTTTTTTAAGAATAAGCTTACCACTATTTTAGGTTTTCCCGGGATTATGTGGTGTGTGTGTATATTATCAGGGGTAATTGACTAACGGTGAAATTTTGAGCATAGAACGTTGACTAATAAAAATATAAAAATACATATCGTGTCTGGCATTCTGCACCCAAATTAAGCCACCAAAAAATTATATCACCACAATAATTACTTTTCATTGCTTCTGAGAGTTTACAAACCAAAATAATTCTATGTACATAAATAATGTCTACAGTTAACAATTCATTTTTATTTAAATATGTAAAAAATAAGCTTTGAGTTTCTTTTAAGGTATTTCTAATTTATTACACTGAGACTTTGGTTATATTTTTTTTACAATAAACTGTAATTTGAAGAAATATCGACTTTACACATTTTTTCCTTTAGAGGGTAAAATCAAACCATATGTTATGCTAACAGTACATTGTTATGCACATTTTAATGTTATTTTAAACGAAAATAGAGCACAATGTGTCGCTGCAACCGAATCAACATGTTACCGATAGCTCACCTGACGCAGATACTTTTTAAACAGCTTGAATTTCATTATGGCACTAGATAATATACACACTAAAACACAACACAAACTATAAAATCCGTCAAGGTTGAATGGATAACAAAAATAAGCGGGAAACGAAAAAATCCACAAACGAAACACACGTCCGCCTCGCGGCGCGGCTCACCGCTTTGTGTTTGCAATCCGCGGAGAAATTATGGGCGTTTCACGAGAATGCACGCGTTGAACGTGAGGTCGCATCGTACCCCAAAAACCAGAGCAGTGTTTTTTTTTGTCCCAAAAATCAGGCATCATCTAAAACACTGAACTCTTGGGGGTGTGCTGCTTGCGAGGTAAAATCCTCGCAAGGAATTATGCGAAGAGGGAAATCGCAAAAGAGAAAGTTAAATTTTATGCTCATCTTTATTTAATTCGTGTTCACAAAATTAAAAACCAACACAAACTATAAAATCCAGATTTAGGATAGAGTTTATACAAATTATTACAATATTTGTAGGCCATATAAAAAGCTACAATATGAACCTTTTTTGGGTCGACTATACATAAAAGCTAAGAAATCAATTTTAGTTTTTATTCTTTTACTGAGTCAAAACTTATTCATACAACAGGTTAGTTTAAATTAAACCTTATCATTACCACCTCTAGTGAAAAATCTAATAAAATCAACAGCATGAATCATCTACTTCCCACAATTTATCTATCTAATATCGCAGAAACATATACGATGTTTCATAGATATTTGTGAGCATACTTTGAGAAAAACAATCACCCAGCCGAATACAGAATGCGTAGAAAATTTTTCAAGTTACGTTAAAAAAAAGGTTTCAAAAAATTAAAACGAGTGCTATAAATACTAAAACTAGTAAAGAGAATAATAAAAATTAAAACGAGTGCTATAAATGTTGTGGATAAAAAATTAATTGTAAATAGCACCTTTTGAGTATATACGTAATCGATTGTATTGTTGGTTCTTGGTGGAAAATCATGTTCAACATTAATAAAACTCACTTGTTACTTGCACTGTTTCCACTATATTTTTACTGTTATTTATAATTTATAACAATTTTATAAACAATACACGACCGGTTTGAAATACATCATCTTCAGGTGTATCACACCTGAAGATGAACAAGCGAATTTTATTAATGTTGACCTTTTGAGTAGTTAAAAGATAATAATTTAGGACTGTCCCACATTTTTATGAATTAAGGGGTTACTAAAACTCTTTTTGTTATTATTTATATTATTTATATATATTATTTTTATAATACTTTATTCTGTAT